>KN480017.1:0-40090 GCA_000787095.1 Periophthalmodon schlosseri
AGTAGAACCTTGTGGTACACCTTTTTCCATAATACAGTTGTAGAATCTGGGAACTCAGAGCAAGGAGATCATTCAGCTTTCTGATTGGATAATGGCATATAACTAAAAACATATAACTATTTACAAGCTTTGCACACTAGGAGGCAGATGTGCAGCTGTGGTAACAAGTATTAGAAAGACAATGGCTTTCACAGAAGCCCTGTATAAAGCCTGTATAAAACAGTGCTGGGCTCTTTAGGCTAATAATATTTAATACAGATGGCAGCAGCTAAAATGTTTTAGGCAAGGCAAGTTTATTTGTACAGCACAATTCATACACAAGGTAATTCAAAGTGCTTTACAGAATAATAAAGACATTAAAATCACAATACAACAAATCAAAACATAAATAATCACAAATAATCATCATAAAATGAACATTAAAGGAGAAGAGTGCAGAATAAAAACCTTTCAGTCATATGCACAGCTAAACAGAACTGTTTTGAGCCTGGATTTAAACATTGTCAAAGTAGAGGCCTGTCTCACATCTTCAGGAAGACTGTTCCAGGTTTTAGCTGCATAAAACTGAAACGCTGATTCCCCATGTTTAGTTCTGACTCTGGGCACCAGCAGGAGGCCGGTCCCAGAAGTCCTCAGAGTGTGAGATGGTTCATATGGAACTAACATGTGGGAGATGTACTTTGGTGCTGGGCCATGGAGAGACTTGGAACAAGCAGAGCTGCTTTAAAGTCTATTCTCTGAGCCACAGGAGCCAGTGCAGTGTTTTACTAGAGTTATTGTTGTAATACAGCTGGGTGTAAGGTATAGTCACTAATAAAACTTGAACATGGAAAGTACAGTGTAATTCTAGGATCTGTAGAACATTGTGTCATCTACTGTTGTAAGTTAAGTTAAAACCCTGGGGTTTTAACTTAACTTAACCCCAGACGCCAACAAACACAGGGCTTCAGAAAGGACTTTAGTAACCTCAGCACGGACTAAAAACTACCAGAGAAAGAAAGACCTTACAAACATCACACAGACTATACTCTAGCAGCAGGACACAAAGGTGCATGCTGCTCTATACAAGATTTACAGACACACAACATAAGCCAAAACAACCAGGCAGTGGAACAGGCTGAGGAAACAAGGCAAATGTCACCAGGGCTTATGAATGTATTCACGGTGGCCGGAAGGATCAACACAGTTTCCTAATGTAACAGGAATACAAATTAATATGTGACAATCCACAAAGTTGATGGCTCTTCTAAAAGTGTGTTCTATCACTAATTAATGATGATGAGCCCGGGGGTGTGCTGGTGTGACACATTTTTATTAAGTTCATTTAAAAATATCTGTAGTCTACTTTCTCTTCTCATGGTAGTACTTTGACTTGAGTACCTCTCCACAAATGCAAATCATCTCAATTTTTGGAAAGTAAATGCGAAGTACACTAATTTCTGAATAATTCTTTACAAAATTCCGTTCACATCAGCGGTTTGGTTATAGTGCTTTGCCCACTAACCTGAACCTTGCTGGTTCAGTCCCCACTACCAGCAAAGCTCTTATGGTGTTATAAGGGAGAGGTGTTATAGACAAAGTTTAACAAAGGACTTATTAGATTAATATGTATTTTATTTTCTCTTGTGCAGAGAATAGGGAGAATATGGGATTGATTTACAGTGTTTTACCATAAACCCGAAGGTTGGCAGTCCAACCCTAGAGCTGACCAAATCCTTGGGCAAGACCCTTCCCTTTGGCCACTACACCTGTATAAGTTAGGTGTGAGCAAGTAAAATTGTTCAATTGTAAAGCACCCTGAAGTGTCTGGAAAACTCTATGGAATAAAAGATTAAAGCTTTATTCTTACTGTCGACAGTGTCACTCAAATAACTTGTACAAACCAGCAGTAAATGTTGCAATGAAATGAACAGAGACAGGAGCAGAGACAGGAGCAGAGACAGAGGAGCAGAGACAGCAGCAGAGACAGGAGCAGAGACAGGAGCAGAGACAGAGGAGCAGAGACAGAGAAGAGACAGGAGCAGAGACAGGAGCAGAGACAGAGGAGCAGACACAGGAACAGAGACAGGGGCAGAGACAGGGGCAGAGATAGCAGTAGACCTCCTGATGTGAGCTGATAAGACACACATGAAACACATGATGGAGTGATGGGAGAGCGCAGACAGCTTTAAACCACACTGCTTATTCTCATGCACAATTCAAAGGCCTTATCATCTGAGGACACAGAGGCTGCTGCTGCCGGCCACCGCCAGAGCTGGATTGGCTGGTGTGATTTTTTTTTATTATTATTACTTTGTTCTGAAAAATCCTTCAGTGGAGCTCTTCAACTTTTTATGCTGAAACAGAAGTACTCTGGTTCTTTGTTCTAAGTGAGTTCATGAAAAAGAGCTTTCTTTGAGGTGGAAGTTTATAACAGTATAAAGTACTATTATTACTGTTGACGATGCGGGACTTCATGTGACACCTAGTATAACTACCACTTGTAATTATTAGACTCCTGTAAATACTACTATTACTACTACTACTATTTTTCTACAATTAATAACTAAGTAACTATGGAACCTACTGCACGACTGAGGGATTACACAGATATAAGGCCACGTGGTAATATAAAAGAAAGTACTACGATTAATTGTTACATTACATTGTATTGTTTTTAGTATGATCATGGTGTCGGAATCAGTTGAGTATTGAGTATCGAGTCTATTCCTTAGTAACAAAATCAAGGGTGAAATTTTAGTAGTATCATTAGCTACTAATAATTTATAATGAGACACAGAGGGATGCAGCCTAGTTTACTTGTATACCTCGTCTTTATCATTTGTGGGTGAGATCTTGACTGCAGTGCTTTGTCCAGAGGTTCATGAAAATAAACTATTGGATAGGATAGTTTTAAGTTTGCAATCTCTATAAAACATAAACCAAAAACTTACGGCACTCCTTCAATTTAACTTGTACATAAAGGGTAAACACCATATTTCCTGGCTCTACAGCTGTCCAAACAAGTGACTTTTGCCATTACATTTCAGTTTAGGCATTTCACTTTTATCTCTGCTAGACTTTCACAGCCAAAAAATACCACTGTTGGTTTTTCAATATGTGTGTTTGGGTTTTGTCGTTGTAATAATAGACCTGGTATCTCTGGGTGACACACACCAAGACGTGTAATGCAATGCTATTCCCCCATTTAAAATATGCTGTTTTTTACCCTGCTGTAAGTTTTAGATTGTGTGTGGTGACTGGGCAAGAGGAGCCACATTCCGGTGTCTGGAACGTATAGCTAAAGTGTGTGTGAATTCAACTCCTTTTCTTTACGGCTCCATGTATTATCAAACTATAAACACATGTTATCAACAATGCCGTAATCAGAAGGTTGGCAGTTCAATCCCAGCTGAGGCCAGTACATGCTCCCATTGTGTCCATAGGCAAGACACTTCACACACTTTGTATATTTTTTGAATGTGGTATGTGTATGAATTGGTGGTTGGTCAGGTCTAGTCCAGGTTTAGTTTGGTGTTAAGTCTCATTTTGTGCCATGTGAACAAATTGTGGTATACATTTTTGACACTTTTTTCACTATTACACTGTGTATATGGTGTTTTAATGGCTAAGTGCGTGCTGCCTTTCAAGTAGTTGGTGACATCACAAAAGACTGCCCTGATTACAGCCAGGTGTTTCTGATTACAAACACCTGGCTGCAGGGGCGGAGTTTGACGCGTGGAGACCAATCACACTGTTGCCTGTACCTCTAGACCCCACCCCTCCTCCTCTCTCACTATATCCTTTATTCCACAGGCGATGCCCTGTTTAACAGCTCTATTTGAAATGCAGCTGTGGGAGGAGTTTAGGTGTTGAGTCCCACTTTAAGGTTACCAAAGTGCTGAAGGATCCATGCAGAGGAGGCAAAATGTATCTAAAAACATATTACACTAGTTGAAGGATTTACCAATACATCCATAATTGAAACCATTTAAAAACCTCTTTCCATTCCACAAAATGAACAGATGCCTCACTCTTCTTTTCTGCTCCCTGTCTTTCCTCATCTCTCCAGCAGGTGCAGTGGTGAGCTTCTCTAGTGCTTCTGATGCTCATTTCATTACCGCAAACTCCCATCGAGACGCAAACATTCACAGGGAAAACAGCCAAGTGACAGATGTTTCGATCAGGAAACTCAAGCTCAAACAATATAGAACTGGAATAATGATCCAAATCTGCGGCTAACAATCAACTTTTTTATTTGCCAGAAGCACATCCAATGTATTGCTTCGAAATGATTTGGCAAAATGATACCAGCTCAAGATTAAGATTGTTCTCCATGTGACTTGTATAGCCTGTTGACTATAGTAGTATGGACGGCAGTGGCAGCTACTGATGTAAACTCTTGGTGGGGCTGTTGCATACTGTGTCGTTAGTTCTTTTGTTCTTTTACAATCAGATCTGCTTAAACACATTTTACTGCTGCTTGTCGGACTAAAAAGAAGCCATTTAGCCACATGTAGTCTCCAGCCTCCCGACCTATTTTTAGCACTCTTTTAAACTCCATCAACTCTCAGCAGTTTCCTCGCCTCATCTTGTGTCCCCAGCTTTACATCCTGTTTCAGTGAGTCATCAAAAAACAACGACTATCCTCATAACATCTTTATAATCTAAGCAAGTTTCTCCCAGTGTTTTGAGAGACAGCGTGGGAATATAAACTTATGAAAAGTCAGGAAACGCTTTTCACCTGCCTATAACGTAGACCTCTGACTACTGTGTGTGCACTGTCATTGGCTGCCATGAGGGACTGGGGCTAACAGTGATAAGCCTGTTATGGCATGTGTATTTGCCGGAGGCGGGACTTGCATCTGTCAGTCTCTACATTGTTGAGTCTGTGTGTAATTTGGGGCCATGGGACTATGTTCGGGGCTAATAACTAGCTTGTTTTTTGTTCTTTTTTTTCCGCAAATGGTCATTAGATGTATAAAGCTATGATGATGATGATGGGCGACAGTAGCTCGGCTGAGAGAGTTTGTCCATCGATCCAAAGGTTAGCGGTTCGAATCCCGCTCTCGACGTAAACATCATTGGTTGAGCTGTCAGATCCACTGACTCACAGGTTGGCAGTGCGATTCCAGCTCTCCTAAATGAATACTGTCGTTGTGTCCTTGGGCAGACACTTAACCCGCCTCGCCCTCAGTGTCTGCGCACACTGGTGTATGAATATGTGAATGGGTGAGTGGTTCCTTGATGTGCTTTGAGTGTCTTGAAGGTGGAAAAGCGCTATATAAAAATGTGACTATTTACCGTGATTATACACATATAACATTATGCTATGCTCAACAATTATTCTTAATCGTGACCAGTGTGTGTAAGGTCCCTGGTCGTCCACTGCTTCCTGTTGCACTCAATGACATTTGATAAATTGGTCAAATGCAGAGGATCAGTTTCCCCGTCTGTAGAGAAATGAGTTGGAACGCTCTTAATGTCAAAATGATGTTAATGTCCTAAATTAAATAAACGAACTTAAGCAAATGTAACCTGTCAACATATCCCTCATCCTGGCAGACAGCGTTTTGTGCAGTGACGGGCGTTCTCTCTCACAAACCCTGTCAAATTCACCAGAGCAGATGATGCTGCTTCAAACACAACCACAGGAGATAAATAATTCAACTTTACGATGCAGAAAACATGATGTGCTCAAATACAGGAGGTGTATGCTGCTGTGAACAAACTGCGTGAATCCTCCATAAAACATGTGTATAAATCTCATTTGTGCGGCTGCAGACATGTACAGGACCCCTGGACTCAGAGCGCAGCTGGTGTTGAAAAATCCTACTCTCTAATTGTCCCTGCGATGCCTCATTTGGACCTGTTTTTGTGACAGTAATATCTGTGGGTAAATATGAAGATTTGTTCAGCACAAGCTTAAATGTGATGTACTCCCAGAGCAGCTTGTTTTTGTGTTGGAAGAGTTGACTTGTCCCTAGCTCTCACAAACTTTCTGGCACACTGCAAGTGTTGATGTATGAATTTCTTTAGGCACATACACACCTTAAAAACAACTTTTGCAGGTAGCAAATAGGGCTGAAAAAATGAATAACTTGTTCTCTCATATTGATCGATCTTGAGTTTTTATTTCATTCTCTCTTTTCAAAACCAAAATATAAATGACTTTCAGTGTTGATTTCATGAATATAAACAAGACTAATCAGAATCTGAACTCCAAACCACATGCTTTTTCTAACAGACGATTGGCTGTAGACTTCTTGATTAAAATGACCCAAGCTGATCATTGACGATTAGAAATGACTGAATCTCAACCTTGATTAAAATTGTACTAATTGCCCAGCCCTGGCAGTGAAGCAGGGTGCAGTAATCCAATGAGGTTCATCTGGTCTTCCTTTAATATATTTTAATGGATTCGTTTTTCAGACCAAGGCTTAGTTTGTTTCCAAACCTGACAGTTTGGACCGCTCACTAGCGCTCTTCCTCAGAATGGTCACGTGATGTTGCTGTGACGTGTCCGATCAGCTGATTTAAACAGGTTTCGGCACCGAAGAAGTCGGACTGCAGATAGCGCTGTCGTCCGGCCTCCACTGGGATTAAGACAGCGCCAAAACCTGCTAATGGGACACGTCACAGCAACATCACATGACCACTCTGAGGAAGATCGCTAGTGAGCAGTCTAAACTGTCAGGGTAAGCAGGGTGGGCTGCTCTTGCACAGCCAACCAGTTCTCACCCCCATTTGTAACATGCCGTTGTACACAGACATGTTCTTCCTGGTTTACAACCTATACAAAGCTTGATGATTACATTCACACAGTGCACAGCAGTCTTAATATTCATGGACACTAAACACGTGATATGTGATATGATATGGTCTGCTAATCAAATAAATATGTACTTATCAATAACATCTGCAGCTTTTTACTATCTAAAAAACATAGCAAAAATCTAAGATATACTGTCAAAACCAGACATGGAGAGACTTGCATCTGTCTCCAGTAGTTTAGACTACTGTAACAGCCTGCTCACTGGTCCTAGCACCAGAGTACATCTCCGTTAGTGCCATATGAACCATCTCACACTCTGAGGACCTCAGGGACCGGCCTCCTGCTGGTGCCCAGAGTCACGACTAAACATGGGGAATCAGCGTTTCAGTTTTATGCAGCTAAAACCTGGAACAGTCTTTCTGAACATGTGAGACAGGCCTCTAAACAATGTTTAAATCCAGGCTCAAAACAGTTCTGTTTAGCTGTGCATATGACTGAAAGGTTTTTATTCTGCACTTTTCTCTTTTGATGTTCATTTTATGATGATTATTTATGTTTTGATTTGTCTGTATTGTGATTTTAATGTCTTTCTTATTCTGTAAAGCACAGCATACAAATAAACTTGCCTTGCCATATATAGGCATACTGAATATATATATATTTTTTCCAGTTTAGAGAAACAGGTAGTTTGAGTCAATTCACACAACAGTATCCAGAGAATGACCAGAGACATTCTTCAAACCATTCCGTCTTGTGTTCATTCTTTGTGCATAATTAAGATTCACCAGATAATGTCTAAGTGTATAGCTGATCACTCTACTCTATGGGCAGAAATCACAGGGGAGACGGGAGGGGGGGGGGTATCGGGATATCGTACTTCAGCTTTTTCTATAAAGCATTGAAGTATTCTATATTGACATGTTGACTCTTCAGATAAATAAATATTAACCATTACAAATATAAAGCGTTAGCCTGAGTCAGTTTTTGTTTTGTCTGAACTATTGTTTTCAACCCTTTTTTCAGCTCCACTGGCCATGTGTGCTCTGTGGGATTGTTTCTGCGTCTCCTTCACCTCTCCACACCAACGCCGCCCTCCGAGACTGACACACATCTTCTCATTATCATAATCTCTGCTCTTTTTGGAATACATTGCCATTTAAAACCATGCAAATTGAAAACATAGAGACCAACGCTGGAGCTATATGAGGATCTCAGTGAATCATAATTGAATTGAATGAAAACCAGTTTATTATAGCTGCACGTTGAAGGTAATTTAAGTCGTGGAGACATATAATTGTGTCAGAATGGAGTGAAATCAAATACATTGTCAGGTATGGGTGTTTTTTTGTTTTATTGTTTCAGTTTATCATACTTGCAACGATAATTTAGTGGGCTTATCATAACGACTAGGTGGAGATACCAAAGATGTAATCACACTAAAGTGTGACTTTTAGAAATATTACAAAGCCATTTTCGACAATAAAAACAAATGAAAATCTGCTACTTGCTAAAATAAAATGCCATCATGAAGAGGCGGGGTCTGTCAATTCTGTTTAAACTGGCAATAATCTTGTTTCTATAATTATGCAGTTTAGATCAAAATGATAAATACTCAAAAAAGCATGTCTTCTTTAAAAATGGACTATGTCATTTTTCTGGTCCTTGTCTCCATGCCTGGAATGTATTCAAGGCAAATTGGTATAGTATTCTTACTGTGAGCTGAGTCGCCTCTCCACAGATCTGACCCATAGCTGGCCTGGTGGCGTCACGTGTTTGTCTCCATGGAGATGGATTAATTTAACGCCATACTGTGCAGCATTACAGGCAAAGTATAACACCTCCAAGAAGACAAGAAAAAGCTTCAAGAGAAAGTTACATAGTCCTCTTTAAGGTTCACATTTTAAATACTACTGAGTATATGTAAAAAAGAATTATGGACCTATAAAATACACTGTTATTTTTAACCAAGACATAGTGTTTTTGTAAACCAAGTAAAACAAGACAAGCCATGCCCCAGAACATTGTGAAATCTGCCCTGTGTGCTCTATGTGAAGCCTGTTTTTCCTTGCTTTTACCATGCCGGGTGAGAGGAATAGCCAGAGGGGCCCCCAACACGAGATACCACCCAAAGGCACCATGACATACTCTGAAGCTCTGTGTGTTTGTAGTCTGTACTTTGTCTGCACAAGCGCCTATGGGGCCACTTACCTTTATGGATCATAGCGAGCAATCAAAAAAACATTTAGCTGTAAAAATGCTTGTATTTATTGCAAATTAGTTAATCATGCATTCACAGTGTGCAGTTAGCGTGACTTCCCAACTGTTATGCTAATTCAAATTTTTTACAACACACGGCTCGTAAAACTAAAGTAATTTGAGGGACAGTGTTATCATAAGCAATAACAGTAAGTTCTACATTAAGGCCAACTGGGAACCATTGGCTAAAACAGATTTGGTTTACGACTGGTTCAGTACAATGGCCGGCCACACGGGGGCAGTGTGAAGAATGACCTTAATGCCTCCATTCAAAACATCAGATTTCTGTGCTCTTGTATCCTTTGTCTCCCAGAATGCACCAGGAGGCAGATTCTTCTTTCCCAATTAACGTAGATGAAGGGTTAGTTTCGATTCTCTTTCGTCACCTCCTCCAGTCCCCCGTTCCTCACATGGAAGTCCCACCCCCCAAGGAGAGAGGCAGCTTGTTCCCAATTGGCTCACTCCTCTCAATTAATATGATTGACAGCTGAAGAATTGAGGAGAAAAAACGAGTGGAGACAAGGAAAAATAAAGCAGACAAGAGATGTAGCCACTGCAGATTGATTATTTCTCAGCTTCAAGTTCAAAATTTAAAGTAAACACAGTTACTGTTTACAGAGTTAATGCATGAAGAAACACTTAAAAGCCCCATATTACACAAAACTGATTCTTGTGAGCGCTTAGCCATGTTAAACTGTTGTTACCTCCTCAAAAACATACCTGGAGCTCAAAGGCGATCCACACCTTGTGATGTCATGTAGTGGTAGTTTTCAAGTTAACAGTTCCTTTTACCTTTTGTTCAGTAGAGATGGGCAATTCCGGGGCTGAAATTATCCAAATGATTCTAGGAAAGGTGTATGGAGTTTAAAAACACAGTGGCGCACTTTCTGTATTACCATGACATCACAAGGTGGAACGAGGTGTTTTCATTTTGAGAGAAGAACTGTGTGTTGAACATGTGTGAATGAAACAAAACACAACTCAGGCATATTTTTGACGAGGAAACAACATCATAACATAGACCAGAAAAAAGCGTAATATAATTAATTCCTTTAATTCATAAGGAACGGTTCAGGCTCAGTAACTTAATTCAGGGGTTTGGGTTTTTCCATGGAGACAAGCAGGTGGAGCATGCATGAGTCACATTCAAAATTACATAAACTGACATATTTTAATGTATTCTTTGGTTAGAAAGTTACGCGGTGGGGCTTTAAGGCGTAGTTATTATAAAGTGTTAGAGTACATTCCCATCAACAAATGCAAAAAGTCCTTTGCAGTACTTCTCTGCTTCTCCTCACACTGAAACACACACCCACATATTTTATCACCTCCTTCAGTCAGAGGTGGCCCTTGGTTGTCCTGTATAGCTTTTTCCAGTCTACCTGTCAGCACGCATGACAGATGAACCCACATGGGCCAATAGTTTGAGAGGATTACGTCGGGAGCGGTAGCCCTTGGACCGCAAATACATTCAGACTTCACACTGTGGATTATACACAGTGAGAAAGATCAATTCTAAATCCATACACAGAATCCCCAAACATCTCCAGCAGGTTGTGTAACGGCACACAGCGGAGATAATACGGACATTAAGGTAAGATTAGATCTGGCCTGGAAACATGACATCATCAGTCAGAGTCGGGGTCTTATCGTGTAGTGTAATGGAACAGACGTGTGGGAGAGATAGCGAGAGCTTTATGACCCGCAAAACTGATCTCAGCAGAAAAAGCAAGGGTTTACTACAAGGGTTAGGGAGTACTTAGTAGTATTTGAGTGTACACCGTGTAATGTTTTGTGGATTTGTCTGTTGCTGTATGTGCTATCATGACTATGTGATTGTTTCATGGAGATTTGGAGTTGTTTTACCTACGAGCTAATGTGGAATTACAATACGACAGCAAAAAGTCTGAATGTCAAATCCATATTACTGTATTCACTTTTATTAAACTAATATTGTCTTGTTTAGTATTGACTAAAAGCACTCCATTTTCAGAACATTTTTTATTTGAACTTTTGGAGTGTGGCATTTATCCATTTTATGTACAATTCCATTACACACGTTTTACTTTTCTGTTATTTATCTATACGGGTTCCATTATCTGAAACCCAGTGGTGGAAGGTAACAAAGTAAAAGTAGTAAAGTACTGTAATTATGTAAAGTTAAAGTTAAAGAGAGGAACACAGCCTAGATAAGCAGGATCTGTGTTAATGAAACTAAACACAACTCCAGGTACGTTTGTGATGAGGAAACAATATTATAACATAGATCAGGAAACAGTAATATGGGCCCTTTAAATAAAGTTGCTGAAATGCTACTTTCTTTCCATCCACACAGTACCCTCCTGTATACCCACGCATATATACACTCATCTCACGTAGGCTTATAAACTTCAACAAATCTACCACTTGGACTGGTTCCAGCTCTTTGCATTTCACTGAGACGTATACATACCCCTTTACTCCCCCTCACTCCCTCTCTCCCTCTCTCTCTGACATAGCGTTTCACTTTGTATATAATGTAATCGCTTTAATATCCTGAGCAGGCCTTTCAACCCCGAGAATGCTGAGAGGGACGTTTTTAGTGTAATTGGCTCATAGATCAGGTCAGTGTTATACAGGTGGTGGTACATCAGGGAGATAAAAGCCACGCGGGGTGCAGGGTGTGGGGTGTGGAGAGGGTGAGGGAGAGCGGGGGTATGGGAGGGTCCAGTTGGGAGAGCCTAAAGGAGCAGAGAGAGGAGGAAGGCGGCTGTCTTTGAGGAGGGGGGACGGGGATTATCTTAGTTCGACCTTGAAGTACTTGGTTGGTTATAGCACAGTGTGTGTTTTTCAGAGTAATAACAGAATGGTTTTGGGTGTGATATTTACTCGCTCCGACCGAAAATAGTACTTGATTTCTGATGGTTTTGGGAAAATTGTAAATATGAGCACTTGGGATTAAGAGCTTGTGATAATGAGCCTTGCAGTGATGTGCAGATCAGTACAAAATATATTGTTGAGCGCTACTACTCTTAAAATCAACCAGTATTTCATGTGTGTTTTACTGAACTGATAACTTTCCGACATGCAAATAGTTCCGGTCACAGAAGCAGAAACAGTATTAGTAGTGGTATGGTGGAGGTGGAAGTCTGGGGGGTTACAGTGTGTCCAGTTAAGGGCTCGTTGCAAATTCGTCAAATTGACCACAAAGTTCCTTAAGCCAAACCCTGATGTGCGTCACCGTCTACCATGATAAGGACTGTCCAAATAGGGCGCTGAGTTTGGAAGGAGTTGTGAAAAGGATCCTGTATGCTTCCTTTCATAGCTCCTTTAGCTTAGGAACCTCGGGAGCTTCCTAACCAGCGGTAAGGAGCTATGAAGCATCCCACTATACAGTGCAATTTTTCCCCGAAGGTTTCCAAACACAGCACGAAGAGTGTGTAATGCAGTAAAAGTTGTAGTGCCTCAGACATTATACAAAACAACTATCTGGATAAACCAAACTTTATATAAGACAGAAAATAAAAGGTTTTAGGGCCAACACCACTTCACACGCTTTATCTGTAGATACATAATGACATAAGGGAAGAGCTGTGCACACTGTTTACATTTATAGAAATGAAACTTAAAGCCACATGGATCATTTACATAAACTCACGGGTTTGGCCGTGCACCACTCTTTGCTCCACTACAGATGGACTTAAGGACGGGTTTGGTGGAATATTTGTTGGGAAAGAGGACAGAGCAGAGGCTGCAGCTGATGGTGAGTCTGGAAAATATTTATTGTGTTTTGTGCATAGACTGTATATATAAATGGACATGGCTAATGCACTAGCCACCGCGTTCCAAATAGGAAGTGATCATGGGTGCGCTTCCGGCTCCATCGACTCCAAGTCACTTTACATTGAAAAACTGTCACCCCTCTCTCTGTAACTGCTGCAGTGAGCCTCGTCATTTTAGTCTAAAAATGTTCGTATTAACCCGCTCTACATGATCCTGGTGTTTTTATTTTGCTATTGTGTCCATTAATAACAGACAAATCAGGTGCCTTCTTTTCCCGAGGTTGTTAGCATTCGCAACGGGTTTGATTGACAGCGTTGCTAAGTGCCTGTTCCCTGCTAAACTAGCGGTGCGGGCGGGAAGAACCTTTACCTTCAACAGCCTGGCTCCAGATTGGCTCTTTGGTTGCTATGATACTCGCGGACGGAATTCCGAATGTTGAACTCTGCTCCGAGTTCGCCCCTATGACTGGAGCTGAACGCTATGGGCAACGTCACACTCACTTAGTCCACTTCTTTATACAGTCTATGGGTCTGTGCATGGGCGCATATCGACATGTTGGAGGTGTTTCATAACTTTTCAGTGTTAGATGGTACAGTCTCTGGTTTGTTGCACAACGTTTTTATTCAACAACAGCATCTCTTCTCATGTGCAAACACTTGGGACATTTAAGTTGCACACTATGAAGTACCATTCGAAGGACCCGGCTGACGAAGGGTGTAGCCTCTGTCGACCGCAAAGGCCGTGCCCTAAACACCTAAACGTGTAAAATGGACACCGAAATAATTATAGTTTTATTTTTAATTCTTTATTATTTCACTGAAGAAGAGTCAAGGTATCGTCATCGCAGCTGTTTATTTCTGTTTAGATTGAATGAAGTAAGGAATTAATCTTTCCCTTTGAATATCAATAGGCAAAAATAACTTCTAGGTGATTTTTTCCCAATTGTAGCTAGTATTACATAACTTGAAGAAAATATACCTTGTTTCTCCCATAGAAGAAGTCACGCGCGGTGCATGGTGGGATATAGCAGTGCGCGAAGTGTGCTCAGATGCACGCTTCATTCACGACCGATCTCCATGGAAACGCTGGAAACGCAGGGCACATTTGTCGGCTGCATTCATGGGATGCATGAAATGGGACGGGCCTCGTCTCGCTGGAAGAGACGTAAGTGCCCTTCAAATGCAGCCGACGAAGTGTGCAACCGTCGACGTCTGCCCTTCAAATGCAGCCGATGAAGTGTGCAACCGTCAAATTGAGGCTCGGCCACAGTCATGTTGAAAATCCCATTAAAATCAGAGCAGTAGAGGAGAGTGAGGAGCGATTCTGTAGTCGGTGTTGTGGGTGTTGTAGTTTTTTGTTTTGTTTTTTTTATTAAACAGCTGTAGGGTCATGTGACTGCTGGGAGGAGTCATCCAACCCACACCAGCTGCAGTCTGTTTCAATCACACACCTGAGATCCACCTAGAATCGAGTTCTACCTGTATAAGCCTGGTTCTGGTTTGTCAGTTTAGCCTCATGTGGTAACTAGCTGTTAACTTTTACCTGTGTTGTGTGTCTTCTGCTTTTGGGTCCACAGCCTGCAGTTTATAACAACTTTTATTTTTGGGTACCAACTCAGATTACAACTACACAAGTACATTTGAATGTTTGCGTAGGTCTTAGAAATTCTGTCTGTCCCCAAGTTCCTCACTTCACACTACCCTGTTCTTCTTGTTATCATTGAGGTTACTGAGGTTAATTGTCCACTCCCTCGGCAAAAGCGTTTCTGTTTTTTGCTCTAATATTCCACATTTTCAGCTGAAATGAGTTCTCTGAGGTGCGCTAAGCCTTACATCATCAGTCTGTGTGTGGGTCCAGACCGCCATTAACACACATTTAACCCTATGCGTTACACACACCACCTGGCACCAGAAACAGAATAACTCCAACCAGAGATGTGACCCTACTGGAACAAGGATCAGGCAGACTTTAAGCTTCTCATCCAAACCTTATGAATCAGGCCCTGCTCTCTGACTGTGAGCCAGCTGCTAAGAATAACCTTCACATCAGTACAAGACAAGGGAATATGCTATGTGCCAACGCTAGAGTCATGAAGACAGCCAGAGATGTGTCTTCAGCCAGGAAAAGAGTGGAAAGGATTGAAATGTCCAAATGAAATATTGGGACAATTGTTTAAGCTTAAAGTGTATGGTAAAGGTCCAAATCTTTATTTTTGACTTACTTTAACTCAGTAGAAGGGCTCCAACAGAGAAATTATGTCATTTTTTTTCTATTTTGCATTGATCCAAAGCTAATAATTTGATTTTGAAATGATCTATTTAAAATAGCATTGCCTAACTCTGGTGGTGGCTCGTCACCTTCTTGTCTACATAAAAATAGAAAGTTAAAACAATTCTCCGTGGAGATAGATACATTTTATGCCATACTGTGAAATATTTTAGTCAAAGTTGAAATTTCCATTGAAACCTCCAGGCCAAATAAGAGTCAGGTTTGTGGAGATGCAAGCGCACTCACAATAAGGACACGTTTTACTTTAACTTGCTGAAAACGCAATATGACATTATGGAAATCCCTAAAGCTTTAAAGCCCCACTGTGTAACTTTTTGGTCAGATAATAGACTTTCTTTTTGGTTCACTACCATTTTTAGCCACTTTAGTTTTTCCCCTGATTAATTTGTGCTGGGTGATGTGCATAAGGTGTAGTAGCAGTAATGAGGCAGCAGTGTGAGAGTGTGAGTGCAAAGGCAGAGCAGGGGAGAATAATCCGGCATTAATTAAACACTGAATGTAGAGCAGAGCATTGACCAGCCTCTCAACTCCTGCAGGGAACAACAGTGTACTCACAAAATACACACATACGCAAAAATACACACAGTACTGCAGTAACCAGGTACCACATCGCATTTTCTTTGCTCAACTTCAATTACTCACCTGTCTGAACGGACCCCAACTGAATCCATATTCTCCCATTGTATTTCATAGGTGTCTACGTTCTTATACTGAAGGTGGTCCATTTATTTCTGTGTAAAGGGACGTATGGAGGAAATAGTGTCAGAATGGAAATGCTATTATATTCTTTATGATGATTTAGAACTTTTATTTTTTAAATTATATTTTTAAAATGGAAGTGTTTTATCTGCATGTGAAGTGGTATGTCTTCTTAAATGAGTATAGCCGACCTGGTGGCATAGAATTTTTTTTGCAATTATCGATTTGTTTGTTGGTATAGTACATGTGGTAAATATATATTGTTGTTTTATTTCAGTCAAGTTGCAGTTTGTACGTAGGATCTGAGTCCTAAACCAATGCTCAAAATTTAAAAATGTGTCTTATTCAATTTTTTTTTACTACTACTACAGCACAACTACTGTGTAAATTTGACATGTTTTGGCCCTTCTTTACTTTACAGTTGCTCTCAAACAGTTATAGAATTACCTCTACTTATGTCACATCTGCTGTCCGTGCCCAATCAGGAAGTAAAACTGTAGATTTCACTAAAACTGACAAACAAAACTGCTTAACCGATTTTGAACAACGTTTTCAATATAATTCTAGCAATAGTATCCCACATTAACGCTTGTAAATATGCTGGCTTATGTTTTCAGTTCAACCATTATTGGTAAGCATTTCAAATCTGTCACCTCCTCCAGTTCTATCTCTCTATTCCGTCTCCATGACACTCCTCTCCTCCTCCTCCAGGTGCTTTTTGCCCTCAGCCCATTGACAAAGTGGATCTTAAGTGACTCATCGTCCTCACAGTCCCGCACAATACTCGCCGCACTTGCATAAATTACATTGCAGTAAGCACTAATTTCTGCTCCCACTGTGAATCTCTTTTAAAGCTTTCTTATCTACAAAGACTGCAACCAGGCATGTCTTAAACGCCGGATCACCTTCTCCACGACCTTGAAGAGTGAATATATAGAGACGTCAAGGGGAAAGTGGCTTAGTGTGGTTGGAGTGGGTCCCAGGACGGAGCAGGTCTGAGCAGGCAGCGAGCAGAGGGGCCCGATAGGTCAATGAGAGGACGCATGGGTGTTAAGGATCAGTAATGTCAAAGACTGAAGAGCTGAAATCAATGTTTGTGAGTCCACATGTTTCAGTCTCAGGTGGAAGAAGTTCTCCAAAATACAAGTACTATCAAGTCTGCTTGCTACCTCGGCCTACTAACTGTTTCTACTAGTTAGATACAAGTAATTATTTATTTAAAAATGTTTACTTAAACGTGAACTATCTGGCATTTATTGAATTCAAGTGCTTCTTACTGTGTGCAGGCTCGCCACTCCACAGATTTTACCTTTAACTTGGCCTGGTGGCGTCACTTGCATGTGTCCATATAGAGTTCAAGGTTGTGAACCCTCAACCAGAGAAGTTACATAGTACACCATAAAATTTCTTCTTTTTTATTTATTTGTAAAGGGACAGCACATATTAATGAACATTTAAAAACGTAAATATGTAAAGATTATAGCCAATATGGCTGATTTCCATCTTCAGTCCCTCGGCAGGTTGATGTAAAACAGTTTACAGGACAGAGAAAAGAGCAGCAACAATCATACAAAAGCAAATGTAACACACCAGCACACTCAGTATACACACAACACACTCACTATACACACAACACACTCACTATACACACAACACACTCAACACACTCACTATAAACACGACACACTCACTATACACACAACACACTCACTACACACACAGTGTACATTTAATCGACCCCTGTAGGGGGTGTGTAATCAAACACTTGAGGGGTGCACTATGAAGCTGGTTGGACTTAGCCAGGCTTTGATTCAGTGAGCTGGCTTCTCAAAGCCTGAATTTCAGCTCAGAGATAACGAGAGTCATGACCCCTGTTAGGAACAGAATTTGTAAGGCCAAAGTTTGAGCCTCAGTCTCTGTGTGCGCCCATGGGAAAAGGGGTGTGTGCCATGTCATGTGACCAGTTTTACACACAGAATGGGCTGTCTGCTGAACAGCTGCTTATAAAATATTAAAGTATAAAAGCACATTTTAACAGATGCAGTTTAATGAAGTGTACCCTATAAATATATAGGAAAAAGAAACAGACTTTTGTTCCCTGCTCCATGAACAGAGCGTAATGTAGGTCTAAACCAGGAGGCTAATAATTGTGGAGTGTGTATGATGTTCTACACATCAGTGATGCAGTGCACAAACAAACCAGGAGCAAAGTGGGGTTTTCCCGAGGCCCTGGGAGGATGAGTGGCGTGATCCGCGCTGCACATGATGAAATATAAAATGTATGAATCTGGAGACAGACTTTTTCTCTGAGGACCAAAGAAAGGGATCTTACAAAGGTGTGGAGAGCTGTGCGTAAGAGCGCCCCCTCTGGTGAATGTTGCGCCTTTGAGCCTGGGTGTGTTAAACCTCCGTCTGCACGTTCGTGTTTCTAAGTGATTACATGTGATGGAGGGGTTTATCCCAGTGTATAAAGACTGCCCACACGCTCAAACTATAGCACTGATCAATAATATGTGCACAAAGATTTGTTCAAACAGAGACAGATCTGATCTAAATCCTAACTCAGGCTCTTAACCCGCTCCACACCAGACTAGCTCTGCTGCCTCTGTTACTATAGTGATGTAACCACGCCGAAAAGTGAGCCGCCTTTGTGATACAGGAAATCCAGGGTTTGAGCTTGTCTAACCCAGCTTAGCCACCTATCTCGCTTTGTAGTATGCCCCTCTGGCTTTAATCAGGGCAGTCTTGCGTGATGTCACCAAGTACCTGAAATTGCAGTGGCCACTGGAGCCAGGACGCACCCATTTTTATACATTTTGACCACAGAGCTGCAAATTTACCTAGTTTGCACTAAAATTGTCAAAAAGGAACAGTACTGTTAAAACACCATCTACACAGTTTAGTGGCACAAAAAGTAGATTTAGTGTTTACTTCCACTTTAAATGTCAGTTGTGTTTTTGCAGAACAAGACGCCTTCATGTATTGTTAAAAGAATGCATAATTGTACATCAACAGTATAACCTACAGCTGAGTCACAGTGCCATTAATAACCACATTTCCATAGCAATGTCTCTCCAAGAAGACGCCACATGGCTCCTGAATACATTCATGCTGCCCTGATTTCAATTATAGATCCACATTTGAATGGTTCCCTGCCAGGATTATTAGGGTGTTAGTTTCAGTTAATGTGTAATTGCCTGGAAGATGGTGGCTTCTCTGTGAAAAAGTATGTCAAATACTTAGCTTGAGTGTAGGGGAGGAGAGCTCTGCCACTTTAGCCTGGAGTATTTCACTGTATGTTGACTATCGAAGCAGCGATGAAGAGACTATGAGTCCAATCAATTACTCAGTTCATTTAACTACTATGAAGCACTGCATGTTATTTAGAATTCTAAAATATACATATTTTGGCATGTTAATAAAAGAACATGGCAACGTTGGACAGTATCACTTTCTCTTGTTTTCTTATATTCTCTGATTTATAAAGTCTAAACCTGATTTTTGCTTCGTTCAGCTCATGAAACGTTCTTCACCACTGTTTCAAACCTTAACATGAGTCTGTTAAAACATGTTAAAGACACACTATGTAACTTTTCCGGTGGAGGGCCTGCCACCTAAGATTTTATTACTTTTCCTCGTATGTTTCACAGTGTTGCATTAAACTAATCTAGCTCAGATCTGTGGAGAGGCGACCCTGCTCACAGTAAGAATTCATGTTTTTCAGAATAAAAGCACCTGTAACTGAATAAGTGCAAGTATACGTTTAATGCCATATGTCAGTCTGTCCCAGGGCAGCTGTGGCTACAATAGTAACTTACCCCACCACTGAGTGTAGAGTGAGTGGATAATGGATAATATTATTACCCTACATTAAGAACAACATGTGTGATTGCAGTATATCAGAGTGAGGTGTGTATGTGTTTTTATAAGGCAAAAGAAGTATCTCGTTTGTCATTAAAGTACTGACTTGTACATAGTGCCTGAGTGAACAACAGTGATGTTAAGAGGACAAGCTCATTTGGATTCAGTACAGCACTGCCCCCTGACCCCCCTCTTCCTACACAATACTTGGCCACGCTCTCCATCTCTGACTTTGCCTAATACAATTCCAATATGTGAGGGCACTTTTAGCCTGATTATGCATCCTGGTGCTTTCCACAGCAGCCGGCCCCATCGCTACACACTGAATGAATACAGTCGTGGAATAATCTAATTAGGATGTGGTTACAATGACTGTCAGATTGTGTTAGCGTTGTGTCAGTGCACCAGCGGAACACAAGACGGGGCAGAATCAGAGAGAGGGACAGCGCATTTTAAACTGTGCAGCTAATAATTAACTATATAGATGAGTCTAACGTGTTAGTCTGTGTATGAGGCACTAATGGTGAGCCTATTTGTGCTTCGCCTGACCAGCCAAGACCACATGCTTTTACAGTACTTCACAAAGACGTTATGGTCTGGAACAATTTCCTCTCTCCCCGAGTTCTGATGGACTCATTTACAAGCGGGTTAGCCAAACAGAGAAACACACAGCTCGTTCATGCCATGACAACAAGATGAAGGATTACAAGTAAAAAGAATAAAACAACACAGAGGACTGAGAAAAAGCATGGATTTATGCAGAGTTGACGAGCAAAGCATTAAACGCTGTAAATCTGAACTCTTATATTTTGTTGTGAATAATATGAGAATAATTGACAGGCTCACCAGGCAAACTTGTGCTACCTCAGATCCACAGCTGGTGTGGTAGATGCTTTATACCCGTCACCTTAAACAGTGATACCGCATGGATAACAGTTGTTTCTGTAGATTGTTGCCTATGCTGCAGTCCTCATTTCATTACATCACTCATACTTGGTCATCAGCGATTGACATGCAATTCAATCCAGTCATGTTGTTCCATTCTTAAAGGTGCACTATGCAACTTCTGATGGAGAGTACGCCACCTGCTTGTCTCCAAAGAATGTTGACAGGGCTGGGATTTAATAAGTTTTCTTCTTTCCACTCTTTTTCAAGCTTAAATAAGAAAAACTATGTGGAATGTGCATTAAATGTACTAGATACATGTGTTCATTAATCTGCTCAAAATAAATAAAATAAAATAAAAATGTTCAGCAGTATGGCATTAAACTTGTCTATCTCCACAGAGCCAAGCTAGTGATGTCACCAGCCCATGTTCCAGGTTAGATCTGTGGAGAGGCAGCCTGCTTGTAGTAAGAATGCATGGGGCATTTTTAGCATATTGAATAGATGCAAAATAGACATTGTTCTTGCACAGTGTGAATGATATTGACTTTCAGGGCACTACACTTCATTTTAGTTTATGTATAACTGTGGCAGTAAACTCTTGGCCTTGAAAGTTACTCAATAAACAAAGATTCATATGTTATTTTTGCATATTTGTTCTCATAGTGAAGGAATACAGACAGGGATGTGTCTAATAACTGAAACAAATCACTTCTAACTTCTAAAATCTAGCCAGTTAAAGCAATTAAACCAAAAATGTCTGGTTTTATGTTTTACTTTATCTTTGTTTCAAACTAGTCCCGAATCAGTTCTGCAAATGAGCTTTTCAAACTATAAAATTACATCCATTTGTATTCAAACTCACATTCAAATGAACCATGCAGGGCACAGACTTACTACGTTGGGAACAGGCTTGCTGAACAAATAAGGCCTACTTTCCATTCAGGCTGCGTTTGTGCTTGAACAGCACAGGTATTAAACATCTTCAGACACTTGAGTTGCATCTCGTTTAGTTGTTGACAGCACATTAGTGACTGTCACTTCTTTAACACTGAGATGAAAAGATTTAAACAAACCATAATAACAATCTTCACATTCACGTTTAAAAACACACAAGGACACAGCTCGAGGTGAGGGAATGTCTGAAGAATGACATTAAACCAAAAAGCCAATTACAGCGTAGTGTAGGAGGCATCGTGCTTTCAACCTCTGGTCCTGGGGTCAACATGGGGACATGTGCATTCATTAGAGTCCATCACATTAAGTGCAGGCCATGTAGCGCCTTTTTAATGCTTTATTTTAAAACAGCTCAAAACAGTGTGACTCAAGTGGCTAACTGTATTGAAGTCTTGTGGGTTGGTATTTGCAAAAAATGATTAGATTTTTTTGACATTGCTTAGGTGGAAAATGGGAAGAACGCAATGGAATTAGTTTCATATAATGTCATGCCGTATTAATAATGAATTGGATTTATATAGTGCCTCTCTAGACACCCAAAGCATGTCACATAGAATATAACATTTAAAATACAATTTAATTTGGCACGTCACCTGCATGATTCCATGGAGATAGAAAGTTCATGCCATTTTCTGAAGCAATAGTTATTCCCAAATGGAGAGTGTAATAAATTGTTTGTACCAAACTAATAGAAATAAATAATCAGGGGCTTGTTGGCGGAGGTGCACCATGACGCCTGTGGTGGAGGTACATGTGGCTGGATTCTGTTTGCAGTTCATTCCAGGAAGAAGGAGCAGTAAAACAATGCCATTTTTCCAGCTCACCTGACTCTGGGGATCTATGATGACCTTTGGATTTTACTTCAGTGTTACTTGTAAATACCTTCATGTACAAACTACAGTAGTGCAGTAGTGCAGTTGTACAGTAGTATACTGTGTATATGACGGTGGCCTGATGGTGACCTATAAGTTGAAAATCAGTTTGGTTCTGGTCTGCCCACTGTCTCCTGATCAGAGTCCACACAGCTGATGGTTTTATGGCGCTTGCTACACAGATTGCTGTCCTTTCTCTTTCAGGACAACTTTGTGTGTAAAATTCATGGAGCTCTTTATAGCTGCAGCAGTAAGAGGAGCCGGGCCAGACAATCCAATAGTGCTCTGCTGTTACAGCCCTGGATGGATATGTTTGGAGACTTGGACACTGCTTTACTGAGGCCACATAAAACTTACTAGACCCAAAACTAACAATGCAATTAAGTTCTTGGAAAAGTCTTATTGGCAAGAAAAGAAGACATTTTACTCACTGTTTCACTGCACTCTTCTGTTGTTAGATTCTTATAACTCTAGAAGAGCAAAGTAACCCACAAGGGTAAACCTGTAGTGAACAAAACTCTGAGCTGTTGTTGAAGTTGTGCAGTTGCAGTTGTAGTTGTAGAGATTTACTTTGATATAAAAACATGTAACTGAATAAATATGGTTTAAATCAGTGGTTCCCAACCTTTTTCTCTGTGTGACCCTTGTTTTACAGGTGGTGTGTTGGCGACCCCAACTCCCTTCTCCTACTGTCTTACACGGAAAATATTATTGTTTTCTTGTTAATAAAGATGTTGACAGAACACTACTGCATAAAAAAGACTTTATAGAAGCAAATGACAAGCCTTCCCTTAATTAAAATTCCCACTGCAGTTTGGAGATTCTTTGGGGACCCACATTTAGGCGTGGCTGGTTTACATTGTCATTCAATGTTTAAGTAAAGTGACAGTACTTGTTCGTTCTGAGCTAAGTGTGTTCATGCTTTATTAAGCCTTTTTAAAGTGTAGTGCAGTATTTCTAGTACATTGCCGGACACCAAACTGCTTTGATTGGTGTCAAACTGGTTTGCAATAATCTCTTCCCTCTCTCTCTCTCTTTCCATCATTTACCCAGAATCCTCCTCTCCGCCAAGTCCGTCCCGGTGCGCTCCTCCGTCCACTTGACTGTCCCCACTCTCCCTGTAACAGCCTGTGAGTGAGCAGCTCGGAGGTCCTCTGCTTTCAAAATCACAGGAACAAGAAGAAGAAAGTCTCTTTTCCGACAGAGGAATGCCTTCCAGCTCTGCTCCCCTCCCTCACTCTCCTGTGTTGAGTTTAATAAATCATGATATTTATGGCACAGATACCTGCAAAGCTACAGTCCATTTGGCTTCAGGGGGGAACACAGCGCAGCCAAGTTGTGCATGTGTCTTCTGCCAGGAGAAATAACATCATGTAAATCTATTCTTTTACATGGCATCATCAGGCAGCCTGTAGACAATGGGGATTTGATTATGCTAAATATGTTTTGGGGCAATACCAAACGTCCAGTTGGCCATCTTTAGTCTAAATCATGCACCTAGGAAAACTTTTTATAGTATATTAAGTTTATATATAGCCAGAGAAAGTAGGGTCAAATTCACAACCTCTGCACCATGCGTCCAAAATGACTTCACGCAGCACAAATGAGGTGGTTTGTTATGTGAAATGGGGCAGGCTCTTAATATGTTTTATTCATAAGTCACTGGTCCAGATATCCATTAAAATATATTGTATTCGTCCTTTTCTCCAGATACGTTTTTGATTAAGTTGTGTTGAATTCTTATACAAAGCCGGAATTATAGTGACTACAACATTTTGAAGGTCGAGATATATGCCAATATGGATTCAGTTAAAGCTTTTCTGTTCAAGCATCTGCCACCTGCTCGTCTCCATGGAGATGTTATAGCTCTGCCTGGAATGTTCCACAGTACGCCATCAAACTTTTATATTTCCATGGAAACAAGCAGGAAACACCACGAGGCCAAGTTACTGGTCAGATCATTGGAGAGTCGACCCTACTCACAATAAGAGTGTGTGTTTTTTCAAGGTATTGAATTCATTCCTGTGTGGGATTACTGCAAGACAGACCAGTGTAATTCCATGATGTAGAATATTCCACGCAATGTAAGACACACCGCCAGTGAAGTTTCAAAGAGCACATTTACATTCATTTAGTGGTTTATGTCTTTTTTGTTATATTATCTTTATTTCAATTTTTTATACTTTTTTTTTAGCTTTTTTGTGTTTTTTGCTTTTTTGCCTTTTTTTTGCTTTTTTTAACTTTTTTGCTTTTTTCTTTTTTGCCTTTTTTGCGCTTCTTTTACTGCTTTTTTGTATTTTCTATTTTTTTTTTTTTTTTTGCTTTTTTTGCTTTTTTTTGCTTTTATTGCATTTTTACTTGGTGAGACATGTTTGGAAGGACTACAACAACTTAAAATGACTTTCTCAAAACAACAAGTAAAATATGGCCTGAGTTTTCTTGGTGTTTACAGATAACCTTTTTTATTTTTATTTTTGTTCTTTTGTTTTTACTTCGGGGCTATATCCGGACACTCGGGACCAGGATTAAGCCAACAAATCTGCCGTTGAAAAACACTCTCAAAGGGATCTCCGTGGGTCTCCTGAGAGCGCGATGAAGTGATGATAAAGAAATCCAATCTGCATGGACACACCTCATCACAGCCCTGGCCCGTCAGGATCAAAATGTTTTTGTTATCGCCATGGCAACGGCATATCAAACAAATACAGGACGTGCCCGAGACGCCGCTGAGCTCATTACACCGGTGCTCCGATCGGAGGGGTCACTTACTTCAATTTACCTCATGATTACGGAGCAGACGGATTTCAGATCAAACTTAGAAGGCTGTTTTTGTGAAGTTATGATGCGGTGATGGCGCAAGTCAAGTACTTTCAGGGCAAAGGGGCAATTAAGCAAGGGGAGGTTAACTTTAATCAGTTATTTCTGTGGCAGATTATCCAGCCTCTGCATGCCTTTTCTTTGTGTTGGTTCAAAGCCTGGATAAAAAACACCACAAGCTTACATGTTTTTACTAATTAATAAGATGAACCTGTTTTAGACACGTTTACATTACTATTTCACATTTTGTGTCTAGGTATAGACAATAGGCAAGGCAAGTTTATTTGTACAGCACAATTCATACACAAAGTAATTCAAAGTGCTTTACAGAATAAGAAAGGCATTAAAATAACAATATTTAAACATTGTCAAAGTAGAGGCCTGTCTCACATCTTCAGGAAGACTGTTCCAGGTTTTAGCTGCATAAAAGTGAAATGCTGATTCCCCATGTTTAGCCCTGACTCTGGGCACCAGCAGGAGGCCGGTCCCTGAAGTCCTCAGAGTGAGAGATGGTTCATATGGCACTAACATGTCAGAGATGTACTTTGGTGCTGGGCCATGGAGAGACTTGTTCACAAGCAGAGCTGCTTTAAAGTCTATTCTCTGAGCCATTGGAAGCCAGTGCAGAGACCGGAGCACAGGACTTATGTGCTTGTAATATATTGGTGGTATTAGATATAACTTTTTTCATCTGTATTTGTTCACTTGTTTGCTTCAAGATGTTGCATGGTTACATAATTATCATAAAAAGCAGCAAACTGTATTATATTGCAGATAAATTGCGTTCTTACTGTTTCAAATGTAATTTAATCATTTTTAAAATACATTGTGTTCATGTTGAAATAACAAATAAAGAACCTTGAACCTCACATAAGAAGACACCACCTGATATTAGTATTGGCTGAAAAAAATCTGTATCAGACAGACTTTAATTTTATTCTATTTATTTATTTAACATGACAGTGTGCTTGATCCTTGTTCCAGAATTTAAAACTTATCTTCAAATTATGAATATTAGCTGAAAGGTTCCATATGTGATGTTTTGTAATGGGTATACCAGCATCAGCAGCACACAAGACGGCTCAAACATGTAAGAATCAAACATTCATTCTGTTCAGGTGCAAAAGAACTGTTCACACAAATCCATTCACATCAACTTTGCAACAACTTTTGTAGGGGGAGAGATATGGCCCAAACTTCACATCCATATGTTATAATCCGAGTTAATTTCCCAGCAGGTTACAAGTGGAGCTGCTCTATTTACCGAGTGCAAACTGAAGGTTGAGGCGAATGCGTTTGAGCGACCCAATCTGGACTCCAGCGCTGGTCTGATCAGGCTGACATTTAGTCTGAAACGTGGAGGTCACAGCAGCGCTTCACTAAATGGGATCTAAATGAGTTCCAAATCGACGCTGGCTCCATGTCTGAATGTATAGAAGAGAGGGTGGAAACATGAGCAGCAGAAGGAGCACTCACAGAAAGGCTGCATTAAAATTCCACCTGTGTTGTTTCAAATGTAGGCCTAAGTGCAGGCTGTCCATTTGCTGTACTTGTACAGAAAGGCCAGAGCAGATGGAAAAAATCTATTTGCTTTCCACGTGAAAAAATAGGCTATAAACAAGCATGTTTACCATAAGACACTCTAATGTGTTGTTCACAGTAACAAATGAGTAAATAGACAGTTTGTCCTTGTAGAGCAGATGACTGATGGAGGCCCCACTCTCTAAGATCAGGTAAAAAGATGTACTCATATCTGCAACTCCTTTGCAAATGTGAACAGCACAATTGCAAACATATACAACACATGTATAAAACTTTGAGCATGCCTCATTCTAAAGTGTAGACAATGCATTGTACCTAACAATAACATTGTTGTCCAAAACAATCAGACTATAACTGCTGGACCAACTCTTGGAAAAGCAACAGGTGTTTCCACAGATGATGAGGCATCTTTCCTTCTCACAGTCATAAGGCTCTGCCAAACTCCCATTCACATATATCAGGTTTAGGAGACACTCGTGCCATTTGCTGAGAGCCACATGTTCCCTCTGCCTCCTCACAGCCTCCACACTTCACTTGAATTATTCTTTACCTAACATTTGTTAATAAGCAGTTCATTTTTATTCCATGATTAGCTCATGATTATGTATCGTTTCAAATGCTGTGTTCATTTTGAATCCATGATGAATACACTTTTATAAATGAGTAGTTCATGATTATTAAACATGTATAAAAGCTTTGTAGATATAAATGCTTTGTAGATATGCCTTATTATAAAGTGTTCCCCAATAGTAAGATAACATAATAATGAGATCTGACTTTTGGTGTGTTTACAGCACAAAAGACATGTGCCCATCAATGACCCCTGTAGACACATGTCAGCTAATCCAGGGATTTTAGAGGAACTATTTGGAAGACAAATAATCAGTTTACCACTGGTACCCAAAACATGCCCAAAGGTAAAATCCTCCAGCTAAGGGAGTCCTGACCAAGCCTGGCTAAAGATCTGAGAGAGGAGATGGTTTAAATGTGGCTATTAGCAAAGGCACAGTCACCTCCCTTTGGTGTGTTGTTCATCTGTAAAAGGAACAATCCTCTGATAATTGGGCTATAATTACCCTCCTGGAGACACTTTTATTATGATACCAATTTTCCCCAAAAATCAAGAACATTTCAAATTGTGATCTTTCCCAAAACAAAATATGAGTCATGGATACAGAATCTAATCTTATTCTTAAGAGGGAAAAAAACAACAACAATCACTGATCTTATTGGTGAAGAATCGGATAATGATTTGGTTTTATGCCAGATGTCCTTCCCAAAACAAGCCTCTCATCCATTTATGCTGGCTTATGTAGCATTCCAAGGGGGTTAGCATAGCTTGGTGTAGTGGCTAATGGCTTATCAAATTCTAAAACATAATCTTAATAAAAAAGAAAACCAGCAGTGCTACCAGAACCAGCTAATGTAAGGCACATAGGTTTGAACAGAGGTATTAAATATAGAGTACATTTTATCATTTTGTTTCATTTTGACAAGATAAAATGAGTTAGTTTGTTTGGATCATTCATTTAAATCTCCCATATTATGCAAACAATGACTCTTGAGCTTTAAGTCACCTTATAATGTTGTTACCTCATCAAAAACATACCTGGAGTTGTGTTTTGTTTCATTCACACATGTTTGAGTAACCCTTTATTATTAGTCTGTCTACATCTCCAAAGCTCAAAATGCTTTCCACTTTGTGATGTCATGTAGTGGTAGTTTTCAAGTTAACAGCTCCTTTTACCTCACTAGATTCACTAGGTATTGGCAATTCCAGGGCTGAAATCACCCAAATGATTCTAGTGAAGGTGTATGGAGTTGAAAAACACAGTGGAGCACTTCCTGTATTACCACATGACATCACAAGGTGGAACAGAGTGTTTTCAGTTTGAGAGAAGAACTCAGTCTAAATATGCAGAGTTTGTGTGAATGAAACAAAACACAACTCCAGGTTTGGGAAAAAAAAAAAACCACAACTCCAGGTGTGTTTGTGATGAGGAAACAGCATTATAACGTAGATCAGAAAATAGGCTATTTTCTTTTTTTCTTTTTTTTTTTTTCTTTGACTTGATGATAGTTGGTTCCACAGTTCATTTGTAGTTGTTCTGGATCGTCCTCGGTCCTGCAGAGAATGAAAAGGTGGACAACAAAGAAAACAAGACTCCTGAAGACAAAAGGAAAGAAGTAAAGTTGCTCCAGTGCAGCAGAGGAAGAGCTCCCAGAGCAGTGTACGGCCGGCTGAAGGAGCAGGGAGCTACTGCCATACAGCGCACAGGGACTCAGCTCCTGATCTTGAGCTCAGCCAATCTACCTTTTGTGTATAACAGGTTCATCAAACCATAGCAGATATCAAATGCTAATCAGATACTTGACAGCTTGGACCACAAAAGGTTAGAATACAGGGCAATTTTCAGTTTGAACTCCCTTTGGGCAGGATTTAGCAGGATCTCAGTAAAAAAAAATCCAAATGAGTTCTTTTGAAACCTTTTCTACCAAGGGGGCTTACAATACAACAAAAACAACCCTGAAGATAACTGATGTGTGATTTGCTTATAGGGGAAAGATCTCCAACATCATTTACATGAAAACCCTTCTTAACACTAAAGCGCACATCCCATCGCAGCCCGACAAGCCCGACCATAATTCCTCCATTGTTATTCCCTCCATTGCCTCTTGAAGCCGTGGATTTGTTGAAGAGCTCGGAGCGTGTCTGTCTATGGCTGCTACACCTGAAGTAGTGACAGCTGTGTGCTTGAGAGAAAACCACCTCTGCACCTCCACCCCTCCACCCATCTACCCATCCACCTATCCACCCATCCACCCGCACCAAGAGCCATAGACTCTGAATGAGTCTAATATCCAGTGAATGAGGAATAAATGCTGCTCTCAATCTGTCAGGAGCGCTCAGCACATGTGTAAGGCCTGATTGTGTAAGGTTTTTGTATTGAGACCGGAGGGGAGTTTGAATGGGTCTATACAATGAAACACCAGGATACATCCATGGTAGATTACAGTTTTAGTAAGGTTTGTAAAGGAGGCCTATTGTGCAAAATCAACTTTTCAAAGCTTTTAACCATGTTATAATTGCTTTCCCTTCTCATCTACCCACTCAAAGTTGAGTAATCTTTACTCTTCTGCATTCAAGATGTCTTTGCTCTGATCTACCTCCGTTATCACCCCCATCGGTACACAGCCGCTGCTCTTTACTTGCTTCTTTCTCCAATTTTATTTTCTTAATCGATGAGACACGTAGGATTTGGCAGCATCGTGTAGCCATTTCAGCACAAATGAAACGTTTACTGCGAAATCAGCAGACTTGTTTCTTTTATTAAATCATCTTAGAATATTGTGACTTAAATGTCCAAAAAGCAACATTATGTCCTGGATTATTACTATATAGCACACACAAGATGTCTTCTTTAACATTTCTGTTTGTATATTTGGTTTTGTGATGACAGCAAAATACATGGCAAAACAAAGTATCTACGCTGGATAGCAACACTGTTAAATCCAACCAGAGCTAGCCTTACATTGTTAATAAACCTTTTTCATTACAAAAGCTAGGTTGGTGACATTTGTGGCGTTGTGTCCTTGGGCAATACACTTCACCCATGTTGCTTTTGTGATGTGGTGGTGTGAATTATATTCGCTGTTATAAATGAATAATGCAAATGTCTGGATAAGCAACATGATTAATGCAATTGTGTTGGAAATGGGGGGTCTGTGCATCTTTCAGCAAAATTAGATTGAAGACCAATTGGATTCAGATCATCTCAATGCTTTGAGATCACTGGGGAATTTTAATGTTGATTGTAGACACCCCATTGAATAATAAGATAACTGTGTATAATCCAGTCTCCCAGCTCCTCCTCACCTGTTCTGGTCTGTCATTCCTCTGGTCTCAGGGCGCTTCATTAAACTGTACAACACACTGTCATGTCTCCATCCAAGCCTACCACCCCCCTCTGTATTCCCCCGTCCTCTTGTTAGCTGTAGTTGTATTAATATCCTCCGTTTAAATGTTTTTGTAATGCTGTTTTTTCTCTCTTCATTTGTGCATATGGTATTTGAGTAATTCTGTATTTAAAGTGGGACTAAACCCCAAAACTCCTCCCACAACCACATTTCAAATAGAGCCACTAACCTGGGCAGTGCCTGGAGGACTAAATGGTGGTAGCGAGGGGTAAAGCAGGGGCGAGGGGCCAGTGTGATTGGTCTAACAGGTTTTCACACTTCAAACTCTGCCCCTGCACCCAGGTGTTTGTAATCAGAAACACCTGACTGTAATCAGGGCAGTCATGTGTGATGTCACATAGTACTTGAAATCGCAGGCACCCCTGAGGGCAACACACACTGTTTTAGATGTTTTTGACCACAATACAGCTAATTTACCTAGTTTGGACTCAAATTAACATATATAACATAAAATACAAATGACCAGGAACAGGAGATAACGCTATTAAAACACTCCTTAAAACACTTCATGATGTCATCCAGTTGTCATCAGGTAATCAGGGAAGTGCTCCTCCTTTTTAAAATACATACATTAGATCATTTCAGTGTCAATCAGTCTTCACTCTGCTGCTAATCCCCCCACAAGTAAAACAGAAAAAACAAAGCAATAGTAAACAGAACACGTTTCACACTTTAAATACATATATAATACAATACAATACATGAATCACTGAAGAGCTCAAGGGGCAGTGAGTTCCACAGATAGGAGGCACGGACCAAAAAGCCACGGCCCCCTGCGGTGGCACTACAAGAGGAGTTTCCTCACTGGAGCGGAGTGCGTGAGCTGGAACATACGCTGTAAGGAGATCAGTTAAGTGTCCTGGTGCCAAGCCATTTAAAGCTTCAAATATTAAAAGCGGGATTTTAAAATCAATACGTTGCTTGATCGGTAGCCAGCGGAGAGCAGCGAGAACTGGGGTAATATGGTCATATCTATTTGTACCTGTTAACAGTCTAGCTGCTGCATTTTGCACAAGCTGTAGATGATAAGAGTTTTGTTAAGACCAGTATAAAGATAAGGTTATAACATCACAGCATGAACCTATGTCATTTCTATTGTAGTTCTTATCGTAGGTTTGATTCACTGTCAGTCAAACCATGAGCCTATAGATTTCTTCCTTTAACCCCACATACTGTATAAAAAGACCAGCTGCTCTGCTCTCAATATGCAGAAAACCTCCTTCACACCTGGTTTAAAATTAGACAGAGAGAGTCCTTTTGCGTGGCGTGCATCAGGTGTAATGATAACATGACAACCATCGGCGGCTCCGGAGCAGTAAACGGGGGGCCGCATGGTTAGCCAAGTGTGTAGCCTCGCGTCACTGTAGCACCTGTCACAGAATGATGAATTAGCCGCTGCTCGAGGCTCTGAATACAACAACATCAGTGTGAGGGGTACGAGGAAATAGACAACAAGAGAGCGCTGTGCGATGTTACGAAAGGCCACGGCTTGAGAAATAATAAGCTGTGTATAGAGTCATGTTAAAGATACGGCATGTTTACATAGAGATGATGTAACAGTGTTGTAATCAGCAGTGGGAGAAGTATTCAATGTTGTTATTTAAGTAAAAGTACAAATACCGGAGCAAAAAAAATACAAAAGTAAAAGTATCCCCTGAAAAAATCTACTTAAGTTAAAGTATTAAAGAACCCGTTTAAACATGTTCTTAAAGAGGAAGAAGTAAAAGTATCTCGCACAGATTTTGAGGTCTTATAAAGCTTCAAATGTAGCAATTTTGATACAGATTTGTGCCGAATTTTGTTCAACAGAAACAACTGTACTGATAATTTTTTCTAGCTGGTTGTATTTGTACGTGTTAAAAGTAAATCCTCTGCCTCTTCAGCAGGTCTCAGACAATAATAAAAAATACTTTTACTTTACAGTCCTGTTCAAAAATGTAGTGGAGTAGAAAGTACAGCTACCTGTTCTCAAATGTAGTGAAGTAAAAGTAAAAAGTACCTATACTGTAAAACCTAAATCGTAAAGTAAAGATACCTAAAAGTACAGTACTTTACTTTTACTTCGTTACGTTCCACCACTGGTTATAGTTGTGTTTTTGGTTTGGTTAGATATATTCTTGTGTCAATGCTTCTTTACTGTAGAAGTTGCAGTAAGATTCTGTCCTATGCTCCGTCCACAAACCTACATCATTCACGACAATTGTCCATAAATATACAAAAACATGATACAAAACACTACACACTTGACAAACCTGATGCGATGTGCAGTAGTTTCATTAGTGGGAGGCACGCTGATTGTGTTGTGATAGCGCTCTGAAGGGGGAGTGAGTTAGAGCAGAGAGCAAAAGGAGAGGAGGCATCAAAAACAAAAGTGAAACTTATAAAACATGTTCATAGAGCCTTTTCAAAACAATAAAAGGTAACATGGTGATCTAAATATGTTATGTGTTAGCAGTTAATACCCCATAGAAGTAAAATACTCTCTCTTTGTGTTTTTATATTTAGTTTTTGAGCTGTGTTCAGGTCATTTCTCTTGTTGATTAATTAAGTAACACAAATGAAAATTCTGCACAAATTTTGTACAGAACTATTTTTTTTTCTTTACTTAAACTCGTAACTGAAACAAGTCTCAGTGTTTGCTGTGGCCTAGGAGTTTGGCCACAGCACACATGCGACAGGTTCAATGCCACCCTCAAAGAGAGACTGACTCCCGGCTTTTGCTGTATGTCTCTCCCCACTCTTCACATCACACACATATATCACATCTAAGACCCCTTTTTCTAATATGCAAGGCATTCGTTTCATATTAGTTCATGTTTATCAGAAGAGACCGTCTGTGGGTGCCTTTCATTTGTGCACCTCCAGCCTCTATGGGGCACTGTGGTTTAGATGTTTGGAGTGGGAACCCCAGGTATAAAGGGGGCAGGAAATTGGCACCAGGTGTTAGAAGGTGCACAGGCATATGATTTTTACAGTGTCTATAGGTGTTCCACTGTGTTATAATTACAAATCGCAACTGGAACTCGGGAAGACACTGATAAACATGAACTAATATGAAATGAATGTCTTGTATATTAGAAAAAGGGGTCTTATATGTGTGATGTGAAGAGTGAGGAGAGACATACAGCAAAAGCCAGGAGTCAGTCTCTCTTTGAGGGTGGCATTGAACCTATCGCATGTGTGCTGTGGCAAAACTCCTAGGTCATAGCAAAAACTGAGGATTGTTTCAGCTACGTATGTTTTTAAAATTAAAATTAAAAAAACAAACATTTGGTGCTATTGATCAGTGACGGAAATGACCTGAACACAGCTCAAAAACAAAATATAAAAACACTTAAAGAGGGGGTATTTTACTTCTGTGGGGTATTAACTGCTAACACATAACATATTTAGATCACCATGTTACCTTTTATTGAAGCTTAAAGACTTCTGTACAATTAGCCTCTACATCATCTATTGTGATTTATGTTAAAGTAGCATCAAAACATGTGTGCAGTTTTTTCATGCATTTGAACTTACAGGACTGGAGGGACTTTGACTAATATTCAAATGGAAGGTGAAGTACCCAAACAATACATAAATACATAAAAACAAGAATAATATCAGCCCCTGTGTCTGTGCGATAGCCTGCTTTATGAATGCGCATTAGGCCAACCTTAGCCAGCCCTCCGCAGACAGAATTGGGAGCATCTGTCCTGGCCTGCAGCGGAGTGGAGCTGTATGAAAACCACAGTGATTCCCTGCAGACAGACACATGGCACAGGGCGAACTCAGCACCGCTCTGTAATGCTGAAGGTACAGCTCCGAGCAGCATGTGCGGTCACTGGTCCAGATGTTTCTGTGTTTGTAAGGTCAAACGTGCACAGAATGGACAACATCAATGTATACATAAAAATACAACACAGACGTCAGACCACTACAAGGCGCTGAAGTTTCACCATGACTTGACTTGTAATGTGATGCAGCTCAGCCTCAAGTCAATTCATAAATAGATTTTTTTTACTATCTAGACCCTGCTAAACTAGAGTTGTATAACAAACAGTGTGTCTCTCTTTGCAGCACTTACACATTTGTGAGAATAAAGAACAGAATATAATTTAAAGGTGCATAATGTAACTTTTCTGGTGAGGGTGTCCGCTACCTGCTTGTCTCCATGGAGATTAGCCTGGAATATTCCACAGTATTGCACAAAACCTACATATCATGCATTTATTTAGTTACAAGGGCTTGTTACTCCACAGATCTGACCAGTAACTTAGCCTGGTGGTGAAAAAAAATCAAGTATCATGTTAAAGGGGCAGTTGGTAGAGTGTTCGTCCACTGATCTGAAGGTTGGCGGTTCAAATCCTGCTCTCAACATAAAAAAAACATCATTGGTAGAGCTGTCAGATCCACTGACCCACAGGTTGGTGGTGTGATTCCAGCTCCCACAGATGAACGCTGGCCTGTCCTTGGACAAGACACTTGACCCACCTCGCCCCCAGTGTGTGCGTACACTGGTGTATGAATGTGTGTGTGAATGGGTGAGTGGTTCCTTGATGTAAAGAGCTTTGAGTGTCTTGAAGGTGGAAAAGCGCTAAATAAAAATCTGACCTTTTACCATTTAAAACACACACCGGGTACCACACATTATATAATCCTATTGCACTCATCTCTAAACTCATTGGAAAAGATGCAATTATTTAGCACTGAAATTGAGTTGCAAGTATGAAGTACCTCCCCTCCCTTCTTGGCATTTAGCGCACTTTCTTATGGAGGAGCAGGACGCATGGGGCCTTAATGTGAAGTGATGTGCGATCGTTAGCCGTGCACATGCTTCTGCTAATCGTCTAATAATTGGATGTGATGGCAGGACGTAGGCTGTGCAGATGAATTACAGGGAGTTGGGGCTGAGCGCAGCAGGTAGGAGACAGATTCTTCAGGTGCGCAGTGTGAGAGTGGATCCCTGCTAGGACCAACGCTCAGAGACTTATAGGAGGAGGTACACATTTGCATAAGTGCTACTACATGCCGACTCACTGCATTCTCAAAGTATCTGTGAATAAGTCTCATTTGGCGTTGGTAGCAAGGTAGAAGTCAGTTAGGGCAGTGGTTCATTCAGTTGTACTGGGAGTAGTTGTAATATGAATTAGGAGTGTTATAGGTGTGATAGTAGAAACAGAGGGAGGATGAGCTCTGGAAGATGCTAGTAGTAATAGTAGTAGTAGTAGTAGGAGTACTAGTAGGAGTAGTAACGGTGCTAGTAATAGTAGGGTAATGGATAGCAGTAGCAAGTAATTTTATATTTTATTTAAACTAATCAATTTGTACTTTCTTGCGTCCATTTGTACATTCTAACAATGTTGTGTTTGAACTTGAGAAAGAAAGAAATATTACAAAAACTACCCAGGAAATGAAACTGCAGTGATGTATGTGGTACACCGCTGCAGGTACTACAGTGTGCTCACAGTCTGGAGGGAGAGGAGGCCAAGGTCAGCAGTTTAAAAGTAGTCCTCATTCCTGTTATTGTACCACCTTGCCCGGCAATGGAATGTTTGCGGTATTTTTTATAATAACAAAAATTGAAAATGAGTCTTTCAACCTAGAATGCAGTCAAACTTTTATGTACATTTATGTACATGTATTTAATCACTCACATAACAGCGCCTATTCACTGTGTGGAGAACTGAGAGTACAGCTATAAGATGGAGCCCTGAACACACATGTAATCCAATGGGACCATATTCAAGCAGCTCACTGTTTACATTCTAACCTCCTGCTGCACAACTGGCCTTCTGGAAGTAAAAATCATGCCATTTCCTCTGGTTATTCCATTGTCATTCTCAGTCTGTTGTCAGTGTAGATATTCCTCTTTTTATGGAGCTGTCGTCCATATGTCAGTCTCAATAATGCTTCATTCTCACAATTGGATGCATTTATTCTACTTAATTCAGTGACTTGTTTATGTGGGTTTACCCCCGCAGAGCAAAACCTAGGACCGAAAATGAAAGAAGAAAGATTTTCTGCCAAGATATTTGCTCAAGACAAATATGCAATTTGTATTTTTATTTATAAGGATGTTGATTTCTGGTGTAAGCGTCAAAGAGGACCATGAATCTGAAATGTAAAGTCAGAAGGGTTTATGGAATCTCATATAGGCAAAAGTGAATAGTGTTACTACGGGCCATCCAGAAAGGACAGGGAGACAGCATAGACTGTGTAAAATGGTCTCAGTGAGTGTGACGTCACCCACAGCGTTCGGCTCCAGTCAAATGAAGCTCATCGAGGCTAGAGCAGTTATAGGGGCCAATTTGAAACCGAGTTCCATATTTGGAATTCCGAGCGAGAGTATCATAGCAACCAAAGAGCCAATCTGGTGCAAGGCTGCACCACTGGTTTGGCAAGGGGCGGTTGCTTAGTAACGCTGTCAATCAAACCAGTTGCTAATGCTAGCTGGAGCGACCTTGGGGAAAGAAGGTGCCTGATCTGTCTGTTATTAATGTTCATATCTTGATTCACGGACAAAATAGCAAAATAAAAACACCAGGATCATGTAGAGCGGGTTAATACAAACATTTTAAGACCAAAAAGACGAGACTCACTGCAGCAGTTACAGAGAGAGGCGTCAAAATTTTTCAGAAAGTGAATTGGAGCCAGAGTCGATGGAGCCAGAAGCGCGCCCATGATCACTTCCTATTTGGAATTTGACGGCTTGCCGGTTAGTTATGTCCACTTATATATACAGTCTATGGCGGAGGGCCCTGAGGAGTGTGTGTTTACAGATTTCATAGTGTGTATCAGTGCGTGTGTATGAAGGAGGATACTCTTCTGGTCAGCATTGCGTTATCTTCGTGAGCTCCCATGCAACAGCAGGGCCACAGGAGCTCACAGCCCTGTCCTTGAGTCCGAGCAACAATGTAGTGTAATGTATTCTGTGTGTGCAGCTTACTGGTGTTCGTCATTATTAACTTTAGCATTAGCACATCCAGATACAAGTGTAGTAGTAAAGCGCACTGCTAAAGGTGGATACTTTATGTTTATGTTGATGCAATTACTTTTCACCCACCTCTGTCTTTAACTACGTATTGATTTGCCTATTGATTCTATACAGGTTTTCAGCCAAATATTTAATTAAAGGCACCGTATCAAATTTTTACAGTCTTAAAAACATGAAAAATAGAACTAGTTCATTTTAGATGGTTTGCAGAGGTTATTAAAAGAAGTTATGAAGTTATTCCCCACTTACCTTATGCACCTTATTATCATGATGAGCTTTTCACAGCTTCCAGAGGCCAGAGCAGAGCTACTGTTCTAACACTTCACTTTATCAGGAGATGTGGATGGTACACGGCAGACTTATTTTGACCTCAAGAGCTGTTTGGGCAAGAAAAGTTTTGTTCAAATACATGCAAAAAAAAAAAAAAAAAAAGGAATAATTATTACAGTCAGGAAATAAAACATGAAATAAAATGATTTAAAGGTAGACTCATTTTTATAATATATATTACTTTTTTCTATCTCAATCTCACATTTTTTTTTTTACTGTGTCTGAAATTTGGGAGTTGAATTTTCAATATAAAATGAAAGCCATTGTGATTTATGTATCAGATTGTAATTAGAGTGTTCAATTATTCATTCACCAATTGGCACTTAATCTCATAAATGCTCACCATGTTTCATTTTACATTTAAATGAAAAAGTGGATTACTGCAATGAATGGGCCTTTTTTTTTCAATTATTTCATCCATTATTTTATTTCACCAAGACAATATGAAATAATAAGTCATTTCTTCAGTTTTTCATTTTTTAATTTCAGGGTGAATGTGCTCTTAAACCACCAATGGTGCAGTTAAAGCCAAAGCATATTTAGGAGCTGCAAAAATATATCCGTGTTTGGCATTGAGCTAATATGGCTTATAGCGCTTATGCACGGATACTGTATTAAGATATTGAGCTGTAGCTTAAGGGCAGGATTTGGTGCGTAGTGTATTCCCAGCACAAAGAGGAATCCCACAGCTCCATCCACACTGGAGAACTCAATGTCCCTGGCTTCTTCAGAAATTCAGGACTTCTCCCTCATTCTTCACTGTATTCTCTCTTATAACACATGTACATTCTGGCTGTAAGTTCATTTCTCACATGCTGACTGACTATTATACCTATTATATAGGTTCAGATTTCAAGTTCACACTTTCAGAAAATAGAGAACTGTTAAAGGTGCACTATGTAACATTTCTGGTGGAGGGTACACCATCTGCTTTGTTGCTGTGGAGATGTTTTTCCACTGGATTAAACATGTCTGTCTTGCATTTATTCATTTACAAGTGTTTTATTGCTCGTAGTGCCTGGAAAAACATGCATTCTTATCCTGAGCGAGGTCGCCTCTACACAGGTCTGACCTGTCACTTGGCCTGGTAACGTTATCTGTTTATCGTCATGAAGACAAGTTTAATCATGCCATACTCTGGAGCTTTCCAGTGGAAAGCAATGGAAGCAAACACTTACACTTTTTCCCCACTCACTCCTCCTATTGGTCAGCGTTCCTCATGCTGAGTGAGTGACAGGTGGCTTTAACCATTCATAGTGAAGTGTGAAGAAGCAGATATGGCGTTAGTTGCCTCCATAGACTGTATAAAGCAGTGGACTAAGTGAGTGTGACGTCACCCATAGCGCTCGCCTCCAGCCAATTGACACTCATCAAGGCTAACAGTTATAGTGGCGAATTTGGAGTCGAGTTCCATATTTGGAATTCCGAGCATGAGTATCATAGCAACCAAAGAGCCAATCCAGTGCGAGGCTGTTGCAGGTAACACCCCTTTTCGCCCGTACCGCTGGTTTAGCATGGAGCAGGCGCTTAGCAACACTGTCAATCAAACCTGTTACTAACGCTAGCGGAAGCGACTGATTTATCTGTTCTTAATGTTCATATCTTGAATCACGGACAAAATAGCAAAATAAATACCAGGATCATGTAGAGCGGGTTAATATGAACATTTTAAGAGCAAAATTATGAGGCTGACCCCAGCAGTTACAGAGAGAGGGGTGACAGTTTTTCAATGTAAAGTGAATTGGAGCCAGAGTCGATGGAGCCGGAAGCGCAACCATAATCACTTCCTATTTGGAACACAGCAGCTAGCAGGTTAGCTATGTCCATTTATATATATAGTCTATGGTTGCCTCTGAAAAATTGTATACAACAACTGTGTACATGATTTTTTTCTTATAATTTCATTTATTTCATGTATTTATTTCTTTACATGTCACCCAGCCCTGATTTGTACTTAAGCTCAATAACTTTATCCTCCAGGTCATGTTTCTTATACCAACTATTTATTCTTCAGTCAGTGTCTATTAAAAGTGAACCTTGCCCATAACCATGTCTGCACACACACACACACACACACACACACACACACACACACACACACACACACACACA
>KN480017.1:40102-97806 GCA_000787095.1 Periophthalmodon schlosseri
CACACACACACCACACACACACACACACACACACACACACACACACAGGGCCTCATATCTGGCACATTTCAGAGGTGACACATCACCGGAGGATGTAACAGCAGATGCCCTGATCCAGGGCACATGTTCCTGTGCTCCTGTTATGTTCACACCTCATTGACCAGCAGCTCCAAATTAACATATTTTCTTATTTCTTTTATTTATATTTTTATGTGAAAGAATTTGATTTCTGTCAAGAGGAACAGAGCAGGCACTGGGATTTCAGCGAGAGCTCAAGTCTCAACCCAATTAGCGACCCCTTTCACCGAGCACACATCTCCTCTGCTCTATGCACTATTTCTATTCACACCACTGCTCTCCCAGCTCTCACTCTCTATGTATGTATTATTATAGTTCATATTTATTTAACTACAACTGAGTCAGTATTATGTCATACATAAAGTGCTTATATCCATTTGGGGAAATGTTATATCTCCTTTTTACATTAGAGTCCAGAGAGCAAACAAAAGGATCATGTTAAACTGTACCTGATTTGTTACGTCGTGAGAGCGAAAAACAGAACTATAGTTCATTTTAAACGGTTTGTACTGATCTAAAGCTATTCCTTACTTATGTATTCAGAGCATCCTGCAATTATTCACCACAATGAGTTTATGAGTGCTTTTCATTACTTTCAGAGATCAGAGCGGAGACTTGCTGTTACGGTACCGGACAATTACCGGACAATAAAACGCTTTATAATTAGATGCAGACAGCAGGCAGCCGACAAGAGCTGCTTATACAATATATCTATACTGGAGCAAGACAAACATAAGGGGCAAAATCAGGTACAGAGCTTTTAACAGTATTTGAAGCAAAACATTTATGATACTGTGACAAATACCTTCAAAACAGAATATGACCTGAATCCACAGACTGTATATATAAATGTACGTAGCTAACCTGCTAGCTGCCGCGTGAGCATGGGCACACTTCCGGCTTCTTTGACTCTGGCTCCAATTCACTTTCTCTGCTGCTGTCAGACTCGTCATTTTGGTGTTAAAATGTTCATATTAACCCGCTCTACATGATCCTGGTATTTTTATTTCTAAATCTTAAAATGAGTAAATTTCCACAATTTTTAAAATACTTTTTTTTTTTTTTTTTATCATTGAAGAACATCTGTTTGACAATATACATAGGCAACTACTCAGGTTAACATGCTCATCTTGTTTTGTTTTTGGAAAAATTACAAAGCCAGTGATTAAAGGATATCGTTAGGTGGTTTCCATCTCTGAGCTATAATTTTTTTTGGCCGCAGTAAGGCCTGCTAGCCAGATTTTTCGAGTCCCTTCCTGAAAGGAAATTTAGTTGTCGTCATTCAAAAGCTGTACAAGAGGTTCCATGGGCAAAGACACTGTGGTTAACCCAACCAAACAATCAGTTACTTTATTCCATAGTTGTTGAACCTCTGGACATTCCCAAACAAAATGGATAAAAGAGCCCATGGTCCCTGGGGCACAGAACAAGCAGTAAGGATCAGGTGCCAACCCCGTCTTATGCCTCATAACTGGTGTTAAATATGCTCTATGGCAATATTTTAAATGAATATAACAGTGGTTAGAATTTTTGGAGGCCCTTTCAACATTATGCCAAATGGTTTCCCAGACATTTCTTGCTCCCATATTTTGATTCCCGCTGATGGTACTACACTTTGAGACAATAATTGATGATATATAAATGACACAATTCTTTTGGGGGCATTCTGTAACATCTTAGAGATTGGGTGGTCACTTAGCCCTGATCCCCAGGGAACACCATAGGCCCTACATGCAGACCTTATCTTTAAAATACTTTTTAAACCAACTACGAGACTTCTATCTTTTTTCTCCTCAAACTAAGAATCGTTGTTTTATAGACCCCCTATTGGCAATACAACTCAAAAATAGCACATTTTTCAACATACTGTTCAAAGGCATTCTTCCTTAAAACTCGCAGGCATTGGTCTTCTTTATGGGGCACTAAAAATGTTGAAGTCTCAAGGTCTAGACGGGAAGTTTACTAACATATTTTTCTTTTGATATTTCACCAAGCTGTGTCTTATATAAATATGTGCTTCCTATTCTTCCTAACAAGAGACCCAAAATATTGTCTGTATAATTATTTAGAATACACCAGGGACGAGTATGGCCTACTTTTTGATGCTCTAGACAGTCTCCTTGAATAAAGACATCTCATTTCACAATTGCTTTGGCATTTTAGTGACCTATTCTGCAACAGAGAGCTATTACCACTCCTTGTAAATTTATCTTCACGGTCTTTAAAAAAACTTGGCTGACTTAAAGGTCTAAAAGAAATAATGCTGGGCACATCAACCAGAGAAGTTGACGTTCAAATCAGTGATGATTTCAATTCACACATTATGTCGTTAGTGTTGTAGTAGTCGTAGTAGTGGTAGCAGTAGCAGTAGTAGTAGTTGTAGCAGCAGTAGTCATGGTAACAGTCGTGGTGGTAGAGGTTGCAGTTGCAGTAGAAGCAGTAGTGGTGGTAGTAGTCGTGGTAGTAGTAGTAGTTGCAGTAGCAGTAGTGGTGGGAGTAGTAGGAGTAGGAGTTGGAGGAGGTAGTAGTAGTAGTAGTAGTAGTAGTAGTAGTAGTAGTAGCAGCAGTTGTCATGGTAGTAGTCATGTTAGTAGTCGTGGTAGTAGTAGTAGTTGCAGTAGCAGTAGTAGTAACAGCAGCAGTAGTGGTGGTAGTAGCCATGGTAGCAGTAGTAGTAGCAGCAGTTGTCGTGGTCGTAGTCATGTTTGTAATCGTGGTAGTGGTAGTAGTTGCAGTAGCAGTAGTAGTAGCAGCAGTAGTGGTGGTAGTAATCGAGGTAGCAGTAGTGGCAGCAGCAGTTGTCGTGGTAGTAGTCGTGTTAGTAGTCGTGGTAGTAGTAGTAGTAGCAGTAATAGCAGTAGTCATGGTAGTAGTAGTAGTAGCAGTAATAGCAGTAGTCATGGTAGTAGTAGTAGTAGCAGTAGTAGTAGCAGCAGTAGTTGTGGTAGTAGTTGTCGTAGTTGTGGATGCAGTTGCAGTAGTAGTAGCAGCAGTAGTTGTGGTAGTAGTTGTCGTAGTAGTGGATGCAGTTGTAGTAATAGTCATGGTAGTAGTAGTAGTAGTAGTAGTAGTAGTAGTAGTAGTAGTAGTTACAGTAGCAGTAATAGCAGTAGTCATGGTAGTAGTAGTAGTAGTAGTAGTAGTAGTAGTAGTAGTAGTAGTTACAGTAGCAGTAATAGCAGTAGTCATGGTAGTAGTAGTAGTAGTAGTAGTAGTAGTAGTAGTAGTAGTTACAGTAGCAGTAATAGCAGTAGTCATGGTAGTAGTAGTAGTAGTAGTTACAGTTGTAGTAGCAAGACGTATAGCAATAATGGTAGTTGCCACAGTTATAGTATTAGCTCAGAAGGTAGAAGTAGTTGGCCCAGCAGTAGTAGTTGCATTAAAAGTAGTATCTGTAGTAAAAGCCTCAGTTGTTGTAGCAGTTGCAGAAGTTGTAGTTGAAGTAGTACATTCTAAACATCTTTATTATTTATCCATTACTACCTTGTGTTATTTTAGTTTTGCAACTTCCTTCCCCTCTCCTTTTTTATTCCCCTCTTCCCTACCTGGAAACTAACACACTACTCTTTGCCAACTTTGGTGATTCATGCCTCCATCTGAAATGAGGTGCATTGAGCCATAAGGAAAGTACTGCCAAGGGGGACCTGCGTACGGCACCGCAGAGGGGGCTGTAACAGAGACCACCGCTCTGGCCTGGGCCCGCCTCCAGCACATACACAGCTCACCCGCAGAAGAAAGGACCCTATGTTCTGGCTAATGTTTGTTGTAGTTATCCCAGAGGTTGGCACTGATCATGGTTCAGACTTAAGGCTCTGTTTACAGTGATTTGCGCAGGAAGTAGGCTGCTGTTTTTGACTAGCAGCCAACATGATCATTTCGGAAGGTACTGTAAATGTTAGGAATCTATAGGGTCTTGTATGGATGAATTCCCAACACTTATGTTTTTACATTTCCAGATGACCCAATGCAACTGATGATCTAAAATATATAATATAGTTTAAAAGCTAAAATTAAAAAATGTGTAATATATCACTTTTTTTGTCTCCATAGAGATGTTGTTGCTTTGCCTGAAATGTTCTGCAGAATGGCCTTAAACTTATCCATCTCCATAGAAAAAGCCAGCGATGTCACCAGGGCACATTTCAGGTTTAGTTATTCAAGGTATTTTTGAGCAATAAAAACATCTGTAATTTAATAAATCAAGATAGACACGTTTAATGCCATACTGTGGAAAAGCTATATGATCTCTGTCTGTCTGACAAATGAAGCTCAGTTATAGGGGCGACTTTGGAGCCGAGTTCCATATTAGGAATTCTGACCGTGAGTATCATAGTAACCAAAGAGCCAATCTGGAGAGAAGCTGTTGAAGCAGCTGATTTGTCTGTTATTAATGAAAGGGTCAGTACGAACATTTTAAGACCAAAATGACGAGTCTGACAGCAGCAGTTACAGAGAGAGGGGTGACAGCTTTCTAATGAAAAGTGAATTGGAGCCAAGTCAATGGAGCCTGAAGCGCATCCATGATCACTTCCTATTTGGAACGCAGCGGCTAGCGAGTTAGCTATGTCCATTTATATGTACAGTCTATGTGGTGTACCCTCCTCCAGAAAAGTTACATAGGACACCTTTTAAGACTGACAATTATAGACCATATTACAACTTTCTATTGAATGTAAACTTGTCCTCAATCTCCTCCCATACAATTGTTCAAACCATGGCCATGTTTATGCCTATTCCACAACCAAAAAATAAAATAAAATACCTCACATTTGGTCAAAGTACCAATACAGGCATTCCAGAAGCTTCTTTACTGGTTAGCCTTAGCGACGCATAACCGGATTAGCCTTATAGGGTAAAGCATCCATATCTTGGGGGTTGTATGTCAACTTGATGGTTTAACTTAAAATACATTTTAGAATGCACTGGGAATATGTAATAATTTTACTACCTCACATTCATACAGTTGTATTTTTTAATCTGGCTGTCTGGTGTCTCCTCTTATCGGTGCCACCCTGCTCCCTCTGACAATCACAGGGAGAAGAATGGTGAGGCAGGGGGCTGATTTTTAAAGCGTTTTAGGACCACCACCATTCTGCACATATAGCTTAAGAATGACATCCTGGTACTTTAGCTTTGAAGGCTTCACATGTTTATCTCCTTTCAACAGCATCCAAGAAGCTTAGAAATTATTTATGCTGGGAATTTCCTTACTTTACCCATCTGTGGTCATGTAACCGGCGGCGTAAATGGTAGTTTTGATTTTTATTAGTGCCAACAGGAGCGAGCTTAATAGTGCTTTTCCTGCCTGCGTTGACACTTGCTGGGAAGCGTTTATGATAATGACGGGGTGTACAAAACAAATGTCCTACTTGTAACAGCATGAAGAGAGCGTGATGTGTGCAGCTTATCCCACTTCTTCATTCAGGAAACGACAACTTAGTGCTCAAATGTTCTCCCAGGGAGTCAAATTATGTGACATGTTTTCTTAGCTGAAACAGTGAATGGGGTTAAAAGTGACAAATTTTGGGATTCTATAATTCCTTAATGTGAAATCTTTAGTCCAAATCATATTACTTAAAATTGTTCTGACTCAGGGCCTGGAACATGCACTGGGGCGGTTTGCAGCCGAGTGCTGATTCTCATCCCAGTTCTTCTGGGATGAGAATCAGCTCAAATCTGAGGCCATGGTTCACAACTGGAAAAAGGTGGCTTGCCCTCTGCAGGTGGGTGAAGAGTCCCTGCCTCAAGTGAAGGAGTTCAAGTATTTCGAGTGAGGGAAGGATAGAGCGTGAGATTGACAGGCGAACTGGTAAAGAAGGAGCTGAGCTGAAAGGCAAAGCTCTCGATTTACCGGTCAATCTACGTTTCTACCCTCACCTATGGTCATGAGCTTTGGGTAATGACGGAAAGGACATGATCACGGATAGAAGCGGCCAAAATGGATTTCCTCCGCAGGGTGGCTGGGTGGTCCCTTAGAGATAGGGTGAGGAGCTCAGTCACACGGGAGGAGCTCGGAGTAGAGCTGCTGCTCCTTCACGTCGAGAGGAGAAGCTGAGATGGCTCAGGCATCTGTTCCAGAAGCCTCCTGGATGCCTCCCTGGGAGGCTCTCGGTTGGCCTTGGAACACCTTGGGGTCCCACCGGAGGAGCTGAAGGAAGTGTCTGGAGTGAGGGAAGTCTGGGAGTCCCTGCTTCGACGGCTGCCTCCGCAACCCTGCCCCAGATAAGAGGAAGAAAATAGATGGATGGATGGTTGTTCTGACTCTGCATTTATTGCCAGTTATTGTATGCAGCCATGTTTACATTTGTTGGTACAAGAGGAGTCCTGTGATGAGGTTCTGGGTGATGGCTATTGATTTAGAAGAGCTCAGTTGTAAACCATAACTGGTTTCTAGACTAAAAAACTCTCCCAACCTGCACTTTTCATCGTTATTTCGCCTGTAACCATGAACAAATTGGAACAAACTATTGCGGAGATTATAGTGCCCCTTTGATGCCAATACCGCCTATAGGCTAATCCCAAGGGTGACATTGGGGATGCTAACCCAGCTAAGGTGAGCCAAAGAGATGGACAAAAGACATTTCTTGATACAATAGTTTAAGTAAAGATAAAGCATTACTGTTACGTTTTTGAATTACCAGTTCAAAGACAATGTTTTGTGTCACAGCTGCTGAGTTCTGAGAGAGAATATTGTTGGAATGTGTTTTATATTATTAGTTATTATAGTTTCTCAGTGCTTTTCTTGGTTTTTAATGCAATTCCCTTCAAAAAGTTAGCTCTCTTGTTCCATGTCTTATATCGTGACTAATTAAATTCCTTGCTTGAACAATGGAACTTCATGCTAGCAGTATTTTTAGCAGTTATACTCAGCCTGACAACATAGCGATACTTTGTTTCTTTATCCCCCCACAACTGCTGCTCTGCTGGGAAAACCTCTCTTCTTTTGATACATTATCAAGTACTCCCCGGGTCGCAAACAAATCACCACATAAACGACAGTGATGAATGTGAGTTGTCAAAAATGTTGCCACAAGTGTCTCTGGGTTCAATATGGAGAGGCCTTACATTTCATCTGCGATTTTAATTTTCTGCTTGAATTGCAGAGTGAGAGAGTAATCATTCGAATACACGTTGTAATTTGACAAGTCGTCATAGCAGAATTCCAATATGGCCGCCCCAAACTGTCAGAGCCCAGATTAGAGGCTCTCCTGGACTGTTCTCAGGTGGAGGACAGATGAAGTGTGTTCAAACTGACAACGCACTCAACCACAGCGTGTTTGTCTCTTTCTCAATTCAGTGACTTCAGACCAATATTTACAAGACATTTGTCCAAACAAAATGGCAGCTGATGGATGCTGTGGAAATGCATGTGTTAAGAAAAATCTTTGCAATACATTTGGCACCATTTATGTACATATCAGATCGTAACATAAACAAACTCAGAACTGCACTTTTCCCAGACTTTCTTCTAGATTCCCACAACAAATAATGTATTCTGAGCCTAGACTCTTGAAGCCACCGTGATTTGTATGTTTATTTGATTTTTCATTACCAGTACATGGCAGATGTGAAACCTGTTCCCATCTCCCTCTCACCTGGCCTTGGCTCAGGCTCACCTGTGCTCTCTGGTCTTCTTCTGTCAGGCCAAAGCTGGTACATCAGGCAGCAGTAACATAGATAGCACCTAGTGGTGTTACGTGAGAATGCAACAGGACCATGTTGGCCAGTCTAATTACAAATATTAACTTTAATAATTTGCCCAGTTTTGGGACGTGTATCAGGTCTAAACAAAGAACAGCCAAACATATTGTACAATTTTGATATTCCCCTGTATTATTGTTTACAACTAAATGATGTCACCATGCAAGTTATAGATCAGATCTGCAAAAAGAAGACACCGTATGTAAGGATGCATGTTATTCATGGCATTTTAAAAAAATAAAAACAAATATAATTGAACAAATGCTAAAAGAATGGCTCTCTATGGAGATAAACATGTGGCGCCCCCCCATCAGAAAAGTTACACATGTGCACTTTTAAGAAATACTGTTCAAGAAAATGTAATTTAACAGAAGTAAAGAAATGTTTTTTTCATTTATCTTTATTTATACAGAGACCCCAATGTCGTTTTCATGAGCACCCTGTTAAAATACAAAACAATACAAACAAAAACAAACAAAACAAATAACTACATAGGTCCATGTAAAAACAGCTGCAGATGTGAGTATAAATGCTCTTATGAAATGAAGAGCTGTGTGAGCTGTGTTCAAAGTAGAGGCTAAAGTTGCTTGAACAATGTCTTTTCTTTGGGAAATGAAGTTGCTTGAACGATGTCTTTTCTTTGGGAAATGAAGTTGCTTGAACGATGTCTTTTCTTTGGGATACAAGACTTGGTTCTATAATAAAATGATAATTTTGATTTTAAACTGTTACATAATTCCGAGATATGTATTTTAAAGGATTTTTATCAAATCAAAACCCAAGATATTTATAGATGGTGACTCTTTCAGTCAATGTACCATTTAGTGTGTAAAGATTTGTAGCTTGCACATTACTTAAATGTTTTTGTTTTTTTTTTGTTTTTTTTCATATACTTAGTTTTATTTGCATTCAGTGATAATTTAAGATTTTTGAGGGAATTTTGGATTTCATTGAAACGTCTCTCCCAAAACTCGTCTATTATCATTTTATATAACAACCTCTAGTATTCTCCTTCATAAAACATCAATGCCCTGCACCATCCGCATATCGCCCACTCCCCCCTGAGATCATGACCCCTGTCAGTCCAGTACAGCAGTGTTTCTCTACCAGGGGTATGTGGACCCCTGGGGATGTGCGAGCACTTGCCAGGGGGTACTTGAAATGATTTCAGATTTAAAAGAAAGATGGCATTGAATAGTATATGAATCTAACATGTTCTTAGTAATATATTTTACATGCTTATTAATGTTTCCTTTTGACATAAATATCATTAAAAGAAAAACAAGAGACTATTACATGATAAAGGGGGTTCCAAGAGTGTGAGACAATGCTTTGGGGGTATGCAAGACAAAACAGTATATTCATGTATGTGAGTGGACCAGTGCATTTGAACAAAGAGAAAAGAGTTCAGTGTTTGTTAAAGTCTATGAATAATAAAAACCCTGCATTGAGCATTTGACTGCTGGCCTGCGGCGTATTGGAAAGTGGCCCTTGCATAAGTAATTCTAAACATTTATCCTCATAACTCAGAGGAAGTCATTTACTAAAAGGTACACAATTTGGCTCAGTAGTGGAAGTTGTTGGGATTTAACATGAAATTTTCACTTCATTTGGTAGTAAATGAGTAACTGACCTCAAGCCACCACCTCAGCACATGCTAGACACAAGACAGAGCCAAAGGAATTAAGCCTATGAGGAATGTCTGAAAATATCTGTTATAGGGCCTGTAATATAAGAGAAGACTGGTTAGGCCCTGAGTAAATCTATTATGTAATTAGTAGTAATTAAATTTATAGGTGCACTATGTAACTTTTCAGGTAGGGGGACCACCACGTGCTGAGATGTTATTGTATTGCATGCAATGTCCCACACTTTGGTACAAATTTATCTAGCTTACATTTATTCTTACATTTATTCTACTAGAAAGACTGCGAGTTGAAGGAAAACATGCATTCTACTGTGCTCTGACCTGTAACTTTGCCTGGCCTAAACTGAATGCCATACTGGGACACAGCAGGTGTGAAGGTGTGAAAGCAGGTGCAGACCTGCCACTATACGTGCCCCCTCTAAAATTTAACAAAGCACAGCAAAAGTATCCAATTTTTGCACTAACATCGCAACAACAAGAACCACAATGCATCGGTGCACAAGGACATGGACCTGCCACATGACTGAGAGCTTGAGATGCGTTTCACCCCAGAAAATTCCCAATTAATTATCACTTGAGATAAAGAACAGCTAACAACTATGTGAATGCTGCTCAGCTGTAAAAAGATGATTCATTATATAGTCTAGACTTTTATACCTGTAGGCCACGTTTTCCTTTACTTATCACGGTAAACAGTCCGCTGGTAAATAAGTTTACTTGCAGCTGTCAGTGGCTTTATGCTCTGTCGTCATGGTGACACGCCCCTCAGCTCCAGTGCTCACTTGCTGGTCGCTGATTGGCTGCGGGCCGCTGTCAGTCACGCCCTCCGCCGTGGTTTCCTGTGTGAGCCTGTAGACTCGCTCTGTCTGCGGAGTGTCTTCGTTATGGACAGCTGCTCCACTCCTCAACTTTTTACTGGAGACCAGAGCGCACGTATTCTCTTCACCGTAGCCTCCTCACTACCCAGACATGGATTTCTAAACTGGAACTGACCCAGACGTGAATCCTTACAAGCTGTTGAATTTATTTTTTGTTGAGTTTGTTGAAGGAACAGGAGGAAAATGCCAGTAGCAACTCTTTTACCTTTTACCACGACTCCTAATAGGAAGTCTGCCAGCCCGACCTCCTTCAGGTTGACAGAGAAATTCATTTTACTTTTAGTCTTTAGCGCTTTTATTACATTATGTTTCGGGGCTATCTTCTTTTTACCGGACTCGTCAAAGCTGCTTAGCGGAGTTTTCTTTCATTCCTCCGCCGTGGAGACCAACACTCACACCAACCCGGACAGCAACGACTCTGGTTCGGCTGCGAATGACGAGAAGGTCCTGGCCAAAATCAGGAAAGACCACGAAAAGGCACTATTAGAGGCTAAGGATACGCTACAGAAACGACCCGATGAGATTAAACATGACATTTTAATCGAGAAGGAGAAAGTTGCGAAGGATAGCGTGGGTCTCGGCGGCAAGGATGCCAATCATTTACCTATGGTCGAGTACCAGCGGCCACCGGGAGCCACCGGGCGCGAGCCGATGGACGCCGAAACCCGGGAAAGGCGGGGGGAGAGCAAAGAGGGCCGAAACCCGGGAAAGGCCGGGCGAAGACAAAGAGGTACGTGTCCTAGGAGCTCGCGCGCTCACCACATACGCAAATCCCGTAACCAGACCTGGCTACAAATCTGTCTTATAATAAAGTTCCTGTTGATTTAACTTGGCTTTATAATCCCGTTAAGACTTTTATTTAAACTTTTAAGAAAACTTCCATGACTGTTCTATAATTCGGGATGTCTTAAACGCAAATAAACTGCTCAACGTATTGCTGAAGATAATGAAAGCCCCTTGTACATTTCCTGAAGTAATGTAAACCGCATTTCACCTAGCAGCACTAAAACAAACATTGTCTACGTTGCGTAATTCTCATGGCCCCAGTCCATAGTACTATAGGAGGCTATTTAGCTCATGTCTGTTGGGATGGTAAAATACAAGGCTATTATTTGCAGACAGGCTTCTCTGGAAAGGAAAAGGAAGAATGTATGCGGGATCCACCATCGTCCCCTCCGGGCTGAACTACCTGTTTGGCAAGTTTCCCATGTTGTATTCTGCCTACAGCACAGTGTGAGGTTGGGGTTTAACATGACTTGCCAGTTTACAACACTTTTGTGGCAAGCAGCCTATGTAACCTCAGCTTATAACATGTAATGACAAACTGAATGTCTGAATAGGCCATCACACATACTTATAGAGTAGCCCACACATAGACTAGAACTTGCCCAAATATGTTCGTTTTCAGTATATATTCATCCTGAGTTTCATTTCCACCTTACAAGCCACAACTATTTACGGGGAAATACCAAGATAAGTTTTTTTAGGAAATACAACAATGCAGAATAAAGGTGGTCCCAGGCTGCTTATCATGTTAACTCATTTCAATTCCCACATCCTCTTATGTCACAATAGGAGAAAGTATTTATTTAATTTGTCATATAGACTAATTATAAGCGTGAATTAGTGTTGGGACGATGCTAAAATTTCAAACTCTATTTAGACTCGATACTCAATACTGATTCCAATACCACGATGATAATAAAAAACACTCTTTGGTAAGCTGTTAGAAGCAGTGGGGAATATTTCTCCAGGCCTGAGCCTAGATGTTGGTTTAGAGCTCCCATATATCAACTTTTACATCTGAAATTGTGTTGTCACGATACTAAAATGTCAAACTCGATTTCAATACTAAGGAATAGACTTTTTCTTTAGACAGTAGAATGTCATTTTCAACATTAAATAATAGTACTTTCTTTTAGCTTATGGTGTTATGTCTGTGTAATCCCTCAGTTGTCCAGGTAGGTTCCATAGTGGTCCTGATGCAGCTCAAGATCATTCTAACGGCTATCAAGAAAGATTCATTTCTGTCCCGTGAATGTGATTTTTTTAGTATCGATACCTGCTCGAATGAGTATCTAGTTTTGATACTAGTTTTAGTATCTGGTATTTAGTAGCTGATTTTTCATACTTTTGACAACCCTTTTTGACCCTTGTGACAACCCTAGCGTGACTACAGCTGCGCTTGAGACCTTGTAACAACTCAAGAATAGTCTTGTGTTGGTTTCATTGTTAAGATCAAGCCTATTCAAATGCAGTTATCTCAGTTTCATTGAACCTGTGTAAAGAGAGTAACCTCGCCACTGCAAATTGCAAATACCGTACAGTAGAATAAGACTCTAGTTGTTCAGTGCACTAAGTAGACTTCTCCTGATGCAAGAATGAATGTGATAAATTATTGTTTTTTGTTTGTCTCTGTCCATCAATCACTCACATTGATCACACCCATCATCAATTGAATCCCTAACAATTATTTTCTTAACATTTTTGCCCTTAACCCCACTGACAAGTCAGTCTGTGGTATGCGTTCTATAATTCTCGGTTTTTGGATTAAATTTTGAAGAGCACTCTGGTTATGAAAGCATGTTTGATTGAAGCACATTTTGTCTGAGTGTGCTTTGATAGACTATTGTTTCCTATTGAGTGCTTCGTTGCCTTACAATCAAATCGATGAGATGGTATCGACGTGTTATTGAAAATCATTATGAAATCTCATGTCCTTGTGAGCCGGAGTTGAAATGGACAGGGTGAGGTCAGGTGATGGTTTGATTAAACAGCTTTGGGACATTTGTTTGACATAGTAATCAATATCTACTGTTTTGCAAGCGTTATCCTAAAATCTTCTCTTGCACATTTGAATTGTTTCTTGAGACTTTATCAATAAACATGGGTTTTTGGCAGGTACTCCCTGAAGTACATTGACTGGTTGCAAAACAATCTTAATTTTTATAGTTACATTTTCATTCCACAGAACTACTGTACACTAATCTACTGTATACTCATCCACTGTATTGTACATTTCAATTTATTTATATAGCATTTAAAAACCTCAGCTGCCCAAAGTGCTTCACATAAAAGGGGACAAAAACATACATACATAGGAAAATAACAATAAAACACTTAAGATATCCTGTCTAGCTAGTATTAAATGCCAGGGAGAAGAGGTGGGCTTTCAGTATAGTCTTAACCTGCGTTAAAGACTGAGCGGATCTAACGGGCAAAGGGCGCTGTTCCATAGTCTGGGCGCTGCCACAGAAAAGACTCTGTCACCTCTGGTCTTGAGCCTGGCTTTAGGCGCAGCCAGGAGGAGCTGGTCAGCTGACCTCAGGGCTCTGGGTGGAGTATAGGGCTGCAGTGGCTCCCTCAAATAAAGAGGACCCATAGAGTGCAAACATTTAAACACAATAAGTAATATTTTGAATTGAATTGCACTCGATATGAAATAGGAGCCAGTGCAGGTTGCACAGCACAGGCATGATGTGCTCTTGTTTCTTGTCAGCAGATGAGCTGCAGCATTGTGGACATTCTGTAAGCGCTGCAGGGAGCCCTGGTCCAGCCCCACATACAAAGAATTACAATAATCCAGACGCCACATTACAAAGATGTGGGAAGTGGAAGAAATAACATAGGACAGACTTGCAGACACAGAGACAGTATGCTGACCAACTAGGGCTGTGCAATTAGTCAAATTTTAATCCAGATAGAGATTCAGTCATTTCTAATCGTCAATAATGTGCTTAGTTCCTTTAATCGAGAGGTCTGCTGCCAATCCTCATTAAAAGCATGTGGTCTGGAGTTCAGACTGTAAATATAAAACTCAAGTGCAAATTATGATCAACATGAGGAAATAAACCGTGATTGTTTTTATCTTATATTGTCCAGCCCTACCAACCTCAGTATTGTACCTACAACCACCTTGCTCACCAGATTAACCAAAACCAAAAAGTGATTTCATGTGGCTACAAACAGGTTACAACTCTTGATGCACCTCCAGCTTTTTGAAATGCAACTTGCCAGTGTCAGACGCTGTAGTGTTTATGAATGAAACAGCTGTGCCCTCATCCTGTTGTGATATTGGCAAACTATAGATTGCCCTCAAACAGCATACAACATCACTAGACACAAGCAAAATAAATATTCTATTTAGTCACAGCCCAGACCTCGAATTGAAGCATTGTCAATATTGACCCTGGCCTTATATTCTGTGCCATTACTGAAGGCCTGTATCATGATTTAAAAGTGCATTCCTCATGCGCTGGTATGAGCATATGGATTATTGAACCCATGGAGTTTGAAAGTTATATCTGCCTTTCTTTCCATATAAAGAAGAAATTTAAATATTTTATTTATGTTGTTTGCATAATTTATCAGAGCTTCGCCGAGTAGCAGTCTCTTGCTAGTTCTTATTCTGATATGTTCCTTACACAATGTGGAGAATGAAGTGATGATTTACTCAGGCTGTTCTGCTCTAATGAGAATACTGCAATCTTACTGTACTTGAGCCTTTCATTTATTTTCATAGTTTCCTCTTATTCATGCCGATGCTTGTCTGTCATGGTCAACCTGAACTACCATGCGTGCTAAACTAGGGCTGCGTGATTTTGGGGGGGAAATATCTAATTGCGATTTGCAACTGCAATCAGATTTGCTATGTATGTTTAAAAAGTAGGATTCTGTTCAGAGCAAACGATCTCAGGAGAATTAACAACTAAGAGACTGATACAGAACTGATAAACTATTACAAGAACCCCGTGAATTTCAGAACACGTTTGTAAAGGTCTAAACTACAGATACAAGATTTTTCCGTAAAAAAGACAGGATATGGAGCCTTTGCTATTTGATAAAGTACAAACTGAAATTACCCCATGATAAACTACCCCAAACAGTAAGTACTTAAAACAAAAACAATAGTCTATAAAGTAATTTGTCTTTTGCCTTTCAAAGACGACCTGCTCTGACGAGTTCTAGCATTGTCTCAGTACAATGAAACACTAGTTCATTTGTCAAAGGAAAGACTGATGGTTATTGTTCACTTAGCCTCAGGGATAAGCTGATGTGATTTTTATGTGCCTTTTGTGTCAGCTAATGTCTTCATTTGGATGTTCAACAAAACCAACTTCCTTTTGCTGAACTGACAATTATGTGAGTCTCAAGTATGACACAGTGTTGCTTTCAGAAAATATATATAAGGAAGAGAGAAGTCAGCAGCGTGCCAAGATAAAGTTTGAGGTTTTCAGTGTTTATTTATGCGTTTATGCAAGCAAATAAGGCTGTTATCTTTCCTCTAACATATCTGATTCTGTACTTGTAGGCTCATTTTAACAGAATGAAAGCAGGTAAGCATTGTTTAGATCATCTACAAGGAAGGTAAAGCAATATAAGAAAAAAAGAGATCCATAATGAACATAGCAATGGTTCCTTCTAGCGTCATTTATGAAGTCATTTTCAGTAGTGACAAAACTCAGTCTCTACATTTGTGCTGTAAAGATTTCCCTAAGGCTCTGTGGTCTGATAAGAAGATTATTACCAGTTAAAATGCATCATAGTTTTCACATAGAAGTGAATAAGATTTCCAGCTTTGAAGTTGTAGTAAAATATGTACTTCATTTAGGCCTTTATGACTTGCTTTATAGCCATATTCCATCTTCATGATAGGAGCTGTTCCACTTAGGTCTGATTGAACTGTCTGCACATCCTTTGGTGAAATTTGGGTCAATAGCTGCTGTTAATAGACTGGACTAGAGCCTCTCACTAAATGTATGACACTGCAGCTTGGCTTCAAAGCAGCAGAATAGAACAGATCAGTTATGTTTGTCGTTTTGGCGTATCGCAGTATCACTTATCAAATGTTTTAGGAAATGAGCTCCCATACTTACTTGTTAAATGATACCAGCCAGAGGTGATATCAATCTATTTTGAAGTCAACCGAAAAAAGGATGTGTGTTTTGTTGAGTATTGCCGGTGACGCTAAACAAAAGTCCTACTGAAGTCTCAGTTTACGTGGTATTATTGATACTTTGCTAGCTAGTATTAGCCAACAGGTTATCAGTTAGTCACGCTCACCTTTTTTCTTGAAAATCAAACTCCTTAACAGGACATATTGCTCATATTGATCAGACTCCTGAAAACGTGTCGATTAAATCCATTTTGTACTTTTTCTTGAGTTATCAGACAATCTGAAAACTTCAGACAATGTTTGCTAATGTGTACATTGTGTCACCATGGTAACTGCACAACATTCTTCTACATCCAGCGTGATGTCACTACAAAGTATCAATGAGTTGGAAAAATGCATATGGTTAGGTGGATACCCAGTCTGATGTACATGTTTTCTAATGCCTCTGTTACTGACTGCGTGTGCTGCTAAATAATTGACAGCATGTAGAGCCGTGTACACAGACATGTCGAGCACCATGTTACCCAGGGCCTAATAACTGAACAAGCTATGAAGAGTGGATCGTGACATTTGTGTGGAGAAGCCCCAGTAGATTGCCTCACATTAATGCCATCGCTGCAGTGTCGGCCTCAAAAGTCATACCAAAATACAATGGTACTTATTATCAGAGCATGCTCAGCCCTGCGCACCACTCGTATAGAGCTCAGTATAACCCCTGTCACATACTGTTCCACATATGGTCTACAAGCTTACAGGGTGAAATCACTTCCACTAATAATAACATGCAAGTAAACGCTTCAACCTGTGGGAAAATATAAATGTTCTACTTAGTCTGCCGTTATGTGCAACTATTAGATTTGAATAAAAGGAAATTGTGGGGTATTAAAATAACAGTAGCTGGGAGTAGTGGTGTATTGATTGTATAGAATTTGAACAGATGGAATTAACTAAGTACAATTTTATGAAAAGTTAGTACATTTTTACACTTGCATACCATTTTAAAGTAAAGGCATTTAAAATTACAGTAAAGATATTTTAAATTGCTATATAGCAGAAGTTGAATAACCATCATCCAACATTTTCTTTCATTTTGTACAAAGCAATACTTTTGGCTTTTGCCTCAGTGGATTCACGTCGGTCCATGGGGCAATACCAAAGGACTTGGAACAAATTGCTTCTTTACACACCAAATTGACAATTAGAGAAGCAATTTTCAGCCTGAAGACATGCCATTTTTGGAAAAGTCCAACAATGGAAATGGTTGTGAAGAGAACAGTTATCTCTACAAGCATTAGAGTCTGGTCCAGAGTCCAGTCAAGTGGTTCCTGCTCTGGATAAAGAATTAGACCTCAGGAGCCCCTCAGTGGAGAATAAACGTCTTATTGTGGGAGCCGCCGCACGCTCCCCACAATATTCTTAATCTGTTTGTCTGCACCAAAATCAAAGGCTCTCTTGAGATTGCCTCTCTACCACTGCTCCCCGCCATCTCTGGCCCCAGCTCTCATTGGCGTTCTGAAAGGCTTTGAAAGCAGCGACGGAGGGGGTCATAATGAAAAGCTTGTCCAATAAAGAGAGGGAAAACAGGTAGATAGGAGCGATGCTGTATAGGAGCACGCTGGCTTCATATCTTCTGCTATATTTACACACGACATCTCCTGGGCTTCCTTCTGCTGGAATAGACTTAAACCACACTCCACTGTCACTTTACTAAGCAGGTGTAATCTGCACTGGATCACGTTTCAAGTAAAAGGTGAACAAACAGACTAAAGATCACTTGAATGAAAATGCAAGCGGTGTTTCCTCATGGTTGATGCTAAATAAATACTTTTTAAAATGAAAAATGCATACACAAGGTGCTCTTGAATGTCTTATAGTAGATAGAAGAATAGCCTGTCACTGCTCGACTCTCTGACTCTGTTCCTTCAGGAGTGGTGCTATTAAAATGTTTTGCATGACTTTGTTTAATGGTTTGCACACTCTTTGCTGTTGCCTTTTGAAAATACTCTGTGTTTGCTCCGTGTAAGCCAGGTTACCACAACTTAACGTAGAAGTATTCCCCCAAAACGGGGACAAGGACAACGTAGGTAAAACATGGGATTTCCTTGGCAGTTTCACTCCACCTACAGTCTTAAGTTTGTGTAAACCATGTCGATTTGGCTTAATGGCAGTGGGTGTGGTTGCCAATGTTTCGCCTTGCAACTTGACTAAACAAGATGCTATTACCAGTATAGCACGAGGGCTGAGAGATATGACATAACTGAATCACCACTTTGAATCAAAATTCGTAACTGATCAATATGTGAACCAATTTTATTTTGTCTAAAACAAATAAAAATGTGTTTCTAAATTAATTTTATGAACATAAACAATACGCACTTTTACTTATTGCCATTTGACACAGTCAAAGTCAAGTCAGTTTGAATTAACATGGGATCATCCTTGTTTGCTTTTTTGTAATCGCCGTCTTTCTAGGACTTCCTGGAGTTACCTCACAGAAGACATTTGCACATTTCTAACCACCCACCTGCGTTTACCCTCCAGACCTCCACTGCTTCTGCCCTTGCATTCTGTCCACAAGGGTGTGTACATCTGTGTGTGTCTGGAAAGTGATGAGGTGGCGTTTGTTCCGTTAAAGTATGCTGATGAGATGCAAATAACCAGCCATAAGGACAGGGGAGAGAGTACAGTTTGCTCTCGTCTTAGCTGTCTCACTATCTCAACGCATAAATGCTCCACTTCCTGTCAGCTGTCAACCCTGTCACCAAGTCATTTTTATGTACCTCAAATGTGCACAAGACGCCTGCCGGGAGTGTGAAGAAATTTAGATATTTGTGAATTAGAGACTGGTAAAGGGTCTGTTGAAGCTTTACATTGTTGACGAAGGCGACTGGGGAGTTAAAAATGAAACACCTTTCTCCTGTTCATGTTGCCTTGCGTTGAGTGCTCTCTGAAACGTTTCCAAGTATGATATCTTATTCAGGCAAAAAGATTACTCCTATTTCAAGTTCAATTATGCATGATCCCGCTTCTGTTCTTCGAAAGGCATTAAATGTGCGCTTACTATACATAGATATTGAGTTACCTAGTCCATGCTCACCAGCTGTGTGGGTTATGTCTTTTAGCAACATTGGCTCTGAACCAACTTCATGTCTGGCATTGGTCAACACAGACTGGCTGTTGTAAAGAGGGATTTCACAGAGGACATGATGGCTTTAAAAGAATGATTCACTGTGTCAGAAATGACAAGCATGAAACTGATGTGAAGTGACGCGAGGGATGTCAGAATTTACCATGAATGTCTTCCCCCTTTGTAATATTTAGGATTTTTGAACTATTTATGAGTGTTACCAAATGTTTTACTATTATTATTTATTTATTTATTTGACTTTTTCTAACTTCAAATAATGTATAGAAAATAAGTAACATAACATACCATAAGTAACATAACATAACATAATTCAACCTGATTGTGAGGTCATTAAATGATGTTTTGATTGTACAAAGTCTAACTGAGCATTTTCAATTCTGCTTTAATAAAAGAAAACATTTTGCCAGGTGCGTTTTTATGAGAATTATTATATACGTGTATCTACATAAGGGAAATATCAGTTTCCCTTATATAGATACACATATATAAAAATATAGTACATCCAAAGACAAAAACCTGCTGTTCAGTGGAAAGACTGCAGCAACAGGCGGTCGGGGCAGTCCTCAGGATGTCCAGCGTTGACTCTATGAAGACAAATCACACTTCAGCTCCAGCTCCTGAGACCAGTTCTCCTCCAAGAATACAACGCCTCATGAATATTGTAACAGTGTAATAAAGCTCCTGTAAATATATAGACCTAGCGTGTAGCCTGAAAAGATTGGAGTATTTTAAATCCATACGTTACCATGAGTAGTTGAAAATCGACTCTGGTGTTACTTATGGAATCATGATGCATACCCACGCAATTCTTTGTATTTCTGTTGATCTGTGTCTCTAAGCCTTCCCACAAGCATCGCCGCTGATGGCAATTCCAGATGCCTGCTCTCCACAGGCCTGAATACTGGGAATAGTACATTACGCTTTATTCCCAATTGACCGTATCCAAGTCGGAGGTTCACAGGGCCGTTTATCGTTGTTACTGTATCCACTCCGCGGTCTCCATTGCTGCTCATGCATAATCATTGAGCATTGATTTGGAAAAGCTTGGAGCTAAATAAATTACGTGGATCATTATTACCATTACTGAGGATTTGTGCTGTAGGTTAAGGCGTGGGCAAGGCTGGGTAAGTAGCACAACAACCAATGACTGAACATTAGCCTCCCACTGAGAGAGCCCGTGGTCATAACGGAATGATAGTTATCGCAAAGACATGTACTTCTAAGGCTCGGGCCCTGCTCTGCGTCTCCATTGTTCCATGTTGGAAAACCTTTCAATCTCTGTCGAGAAGGAACTAGGCTAGAGGTCAGATTATTGTGTTAGTTGTCTTTGCGCTCTAACCTTTTTATTTTCTGACTCACAACTCCAGAATGATGAACAGCATGATGATACCAACTGATGCATGTTTGTAGTAACCAAGATATTGCGGGTAAGTTAATTATAACAATATCAGGAACCTGGTTAATATGTAATACAAGCCCTATTTTAAGGTGCTGTACATGATTTTTACTGACTTACTCTTAAAAGCGTGAAAAACAACTAGTTAATTCTAAACTGTTTGTGCTGGTCTTATTCTTCTCTTACCTGAATTCAGAACATCCTAATTACGTGATGTGTTTATAAGCGCATAGTTTTGCCATTATGGTAAAGCTAGCAACAACTAGCATACTGTCTGCACACGCCCTGATACTCGGTCAATAAAGCGGTATGTAAGCTAATTAAATGCAGACAGTGGATTTATTTCGACCTCAAGAGCTGCTTATACAATATATCTGTATTGGGGCAAGACATATTTTGCTCAATTGGAAAACAATCAGGTAAAGGGCCTGTAATAATAGGACTATGATTTTTGCTATAATGACTAACTTTACATATATGTTTCTGATAGCATTTACCACAACAGAATACTTACTAATTGTATTATCCTCTAATAGTGATTACACATATTATTTTGTATACCCCAGTTAACTTTAATGGAAGAGAGATGACTCAAATAGTTAGAACCATTGGAGTCACACTACGTAAACGTGGCACTGCTCCCTCTCCTTTACTAATGCATTGCATTATCCTCTTACAATATGGCTGCAATCATCATGCAAGGGTCTAAATGCCTAAGCAAAGCCCGTAACATTGTCTGCTAAGCACTAAACAACACTGTAGTTGCTTATCCACAATGTCAACAATAGGGCAATTGCCAGTCAAGTGCCGTTTTTCTTTGCGCTTTAATTTGTGCGTTATGATGCATGAAGGTGGCAGGTGAAGCTTTTTATACTCAGATTAATGTTTGGGATGCTCGCTGTGTGCTTCTTGGGTTAAATTGATTTACGATCCTTGTTGTGATGGTGGGGTTTAGGTTAGGTACAAAGTCAGAGCAAACTCGATGGACTTTTAAAGCATGTCTTCAATCTCTTAACGTGCCTAGCCAGCCTCGTCAGTCATTGGACCACGCCTTTAGCTTAAACTAGACAGAGAAATTAGTGCCTGGGAAAGCTCGCTAAATGAAACGCCAATACAAGGCCGTCAATAACTCTCCCAAGCTGCTTCCTCTGAACTAGTTTGCTGGCTCCACTTACAGCTTGTTTTGAAACGCCCCCAGAGATCGTAGTGCGGCTAGCTTCAACACATGCACTTTCACTGACAATAACCTCACGTTCAAAAGATACAAAGCACAAATGGATGGATGTTGCTAAAGGGGAGTTGGCATGCTGTCTAAAAATGTTATATACAGGCTTTTCCAGCTCAGACTGTCCTCTCCCCTGTCTTGGAAATATCGCTACACAGCATGCGGCCATGACCTCAACAAGCTAATGGACTAGGCATTTGAGTTATAGTGGACTCTTTACCCACTCCTTGTCAAAGATCTAAATTTGCTATTTCTGATATACAAGAGTCCACTAAACCAATAATGACATTTTTGGAGATTTTAAATGTACTAAAATGTTGATTAAAACAAGTGAGGTATCTGTGTTTGTTTCTTGAACAGTTAGCTTTGAGTTATTTGTCATTCCACCGCTTCCTCCACTCCCCCCATGGCACACTAACACGCTCCTCCTGAGTGAAAATACCAAAACCAGAAGTGCTACAGACTTTATTGACGCATGTGTACTGAAGAGAGTAAAAGAGCCGGCACAGCACCCAGAGAGCACCCGGATGTGTGGTTTGTAAAGAGCAATAGGTTACTTGAGGTTTATAGTGACAACAAGCAGTTTCCTGTGTAAGAAGGAAGTAGTGTTTCATATCACATATCAGGTTGAGCAGGAATACAAGTATAAAAGTACTAAAGTGATAAAGTGATAGTACACAAAATATGAAGTAATTTGTTTATAGCCTTATCTTACCAATTTCTTCTGATTCTTAGTTTAACAAAAAATAAAGTGTTAATTGCATGTGACAGAGCTGCTGTTTCACTACAAATCTACGATCTGACAAAGTATTATCTGATCTTATCTAATACAATACCATGGCACTGTTATCACTGCATTACATTATCCTTTATATGACACATAGAATGTCTGTATGGAATAATATACCGTTGAAACCTGAAGTTTACATACACTATATACAAAGACACATATGCTTTTTTTCTCACTGTCTGACATGAAATCAGTCTAAACTTTTCCTGTTTTAGGTTAGGATTACCAAAATTATTTCTATTTGCTAAATGACAGATTTCATTACTTTCTTCAAAGTCAGAAGTTTACATACATTTCATTACTATTTGGTACCATTGCCTTGGTGTGACTCGGGTCAAACGTTTTGGATATCCTTCCACAAGCTTCTCACAATAGTTTTGGCTCATTCCTCCTGACAGAACTGGTGTAACTGAGCCAAGTTTATAGGCCACCTTCCTCTCACTTGCCTTTTCAGGTCTGCCCATACATTTACAATAGGATTGTGGGATCAGGGCTTTGTGATGGCCACTCCAAAACATTGACAATGTTAGTGCACTAGTTTCTCCTGCAGCAAAACAACTCCAAAACATGATGCTAAAACAGGAAAAGTTTAGTGTGATTTCATGTCAGACAGAGAAAAAAAAGCTTATATGTCTTTTTCTATAGTGTATGTAAACTTCTGGTTTCAACTGTAAATGGAAATTCACTCAGTATAAAATGGAACATAAAAGAGTGGTTATTGAGTGAATAAAGAACCACACTTTTTCACTTTCTTGACATTTTAGCCTTAAGGTTTTGGAATAAAGAGTTGTTTTTTAAAAAAATATCAACAGCACGCCCGACCAAGTGTAGCTCTTTTTAAGTATATAGACACATAGGGGACTTTTGTCCTCTGTAGATGACAATTTGTGGCTGATCTGAATTGTATTGCAAGGCCGTTTTCATATTTAATGAACCAAAGCTGCATGAGCCTGGCTTATCTCTGAAGTGAAAACAAAGGCCAATCACCGAGTTCTTCATTCAGAGTTCTCACTTTCCGACTTTGTTTTCACTAAGCTATATCACAGCATGCTTCATTCTGAGAGCCGGTCCAGAGTTCGACAGTGTTTTAAAGGCCATTGACGACTTTTTGAAGGATGAAGAGAAGGTCCCAGGCTGAGACTCTTCTAAGGCCTGTGTGCTCCTCTCCGCATCATTAGCATCGGCTGTGGGATTGCAGTAGTATTAGTATTCCTTTTGCTGCAGACAGTGATTTATGCAAAGCAGTGTCTCTGGTGGTTCTCGCGGGGCCCACTGCGAACCACACATGTAAAATCTATGGGCCAATGCAGCCGCTAATGGTCGTGCCTTGTGCGTTTGTCACGGAAGTTGGATTAGTAAAGCTGGGACTGCCCATTTGTCTTGTCATTCTAAGAGCTAACACATAGCTAACTCATTAGCATTCAGACGTTATGGCTTACACCTCTGTGATGTTGTCTTATGTTGTCCTTAAGAGTCATGTTTTAGTTATGTTTTGGCCATGCACTTGTCAGTTGTTTTACTAGGGATTCAGGGATATCAGGCATCTCGATAAAAGCTTCCTAATGTTTGCATTCTTGTATAAAGCTATTCATTACTTGAAGAATAACAGAATACTTGAAGCCTGCGTTTGTTTTCTCAATTGAAAATGCACTAAAACATCCATAATTGGCTGTAACTCGACTCCTCCTTTACAAGCTTATAACTTCTGTGTCGGAATGCTTCTTTGTGGCAGGCATTCGATCAACTGTCAGCCTAACATTTAACAAATCCTCCCAAATAAATAGTAAATGGGTTTTATTTCGCATAGTGTGACATTAGCTGGGACTCGGGCCAGTACTCATAAGTTTGTGCACACATCTGGTGTTTTGGCCCGGAATTGGTGTATCAGCAGCATGTCACAGCATCGGAGAGCTCAGTAAATACAGGCAGCATCTGACACCAAAAACAGTGCTCTTCACAAAGTCAGCTTGAAGGACACTTAGTTCTAGTGCACACATATTTGTCAGTTCTTTTACCTGAAGTGAGGATGTCTCGCAGACCAAAATGATATTCCAGGTGTAAGATGACATGCTCGGCCCCTTCTGTCTAGTGTCCTACATTTCCAGATATCAAGAGCACTTTCACTACAACAGTGCAGTAGGGCTGTAATCCTTAAGTCGTTTACTCGATGGTGTCTTGGTCTACCACATTTTTTAGTAGACTAATCATGTTATTGAGTTTACAAGAATATATATGGACAACAGTGTAAAGGGGAGGGGAGGGAGTGAGGTAGCTGGAATTTAAAACACTGTTTACAAGTACTCCTCAGATACATGGTTATTGCATCTTGTAGTCTTACATGTAGTTTGGATAAGATGCATGATCAGATCATAGAGATAGTAAATAGTTTTTGAAATCTTGCCGCACACCGTTTTTGGTCAACTAACTGATGCACAGGCCATGTCTTAAGTCAATTCTACAAGCTCTGCAATCCAGTTTGCAGATTGGGACACTGCAGCAAGTGAGCAGTTGGTCCATGTCAAAGGTTGTTAATCTTGGACAACAAACTGAAATCTTTGCACACAGATCCATGTTATTCCCTGCCTTCTGTTCCCAATACTTAAAACAGCTCAATATAGTATAGACGGGCTTCTACACATCTGTCCTGTCTGTATGTAATCTTTGCAGTATTTTGTGACCACAGCCGATGGAGACAGAAGCGTGTGGATATTCAATATTAACATGTCCCGGGCTCAGTGGGGGTCACGCTGAGCTGAATCCCTCTGCCTAATCCAATTCAGTCTAATGTCTACAATCAAAGGCTGTCAATCACATACTCCATTTATTTTTCAATCTTCCATCCCCATTTCTGCTCCTCCATTTTCCTTGTGAGGACCAGCATTTTAACACTTGGCGATGCCTTCTGCATATTGTATTCAGAAGGCCCTCTAACCCCTCGGAGAGATGGGAAATTTAGGTATTGGACCTTGTCTGGCTATCCTTCAAGTCTCAAACCAACCGGGCCCAAAGATGGTGCTTCAAGTTAAAGGATAGCAACATCGATGGCAACATCAGTCAATATTTTATTTTAATTTTTTTGAACTTTCTGACAGTGACACCTGCCTGCTAAGAAATGTGATGTTTTGGTGGATCAGAGAGGTGAGTCAAATCAGTGGAGCTGGAAAATGAAATATGGACATCGCAAACCTTTATAAAGGACGTAATAGAGCTGGACCTCCAGACAGAGGACAGAAATACAGGCCATAAACGGCTGGAGCACCTCAGTATAAACCCCTAACAGGAGAGTGCATTAGCACCCGAGTGAATGTCAGCTTTAACAACCACACGGCCATTACTCTTTGTCCTGGACTGACTTTGGACAGGAAAATATGTGCTCAGGTTGTTAGATTGCTCATTGTTACAACTTTTATCATTCACTACCTACCTTTGTGTCATTGTTATTAGCTTGTTTTGTTATGTCGTAAATATACAAAAAAAAAAAAAAAAAAAATACTATACCTGTCAATGTAAATAGGTGTACTGGCAATATTGTTACAATATTGTTAAGCATTTACCCTTCAACTTAAAAGTGAAAGCCTTGCTAGTCTATCACTTGAAACTGCCGTCAACAACGCTTTCATTTTCACTTTCTCGACATCGTTTGTGAAGAGCACTACTTAGCATCACGACAACGCTGTGCCCTGTTTTTCCGGTAATTTCCCCTCAAAGTGCCTGAACCCGCTCTGACAAAGGTTTAAGTGCAGGGGTCACACAGCTCTCTCCTTTTGTATCCCCTCATCCGCGCCGTGTTGTTTTCTAGAGCCCTCGCACTTGTTCCTGTGTGGTTTGAACTCCAGCTTGTTGCGGTTTGTTTTGCTCCTGTCTCTGTGATGTGGTGTGAGCCCGGTTCAATTTAGAGGCAAGAGAAGCAGGCCGCATACACAAACTGAATTATTCAACCACGATACTGCAGCTACGCCAGCACAGGGCGAAGGAGGAGGCTCTGAGAACCTCAAACAACTCAAATGTTCTTAAAAGACACTTGTCTATTATGAGATTATTTTATACTCCTTGGCATGGGAGCTATATGATGTCCTATTTTAAACCACTAATTGTGAAGTACTACTACTAGTGTAGTGTTGTCTCGATACTAAAATTTCAAACTTTATTTCTAAGGCATAGATTTGATTCTGACACAACACTGATAACAAAAAAACTTTCTTTAGACAATAGAATGTGATTTTCAGCATTAAATGGTAGTACTTTCTTTTCTATTCCCATGTGTCCACAGTGATCTGTAGTGATACTAGTCTATGTGGTCTTATATTAGTTTTGATAGTTATTCAGAAAAGGTTCATTTCTGTCCTGTTGATGTGACTTTTAAAAATATCAGTACTTGTCTAGTTTCCATACTAGTATCAATTAGTATTTGATTTTCGATGCTTTAACAACCCTAAGTACTATAGTGACCCCGCTAGTAATGTTTTTAGAAATATTGTTTTCAAATCAAGATAAAAAATAAGCTTTGTATTGAAAAGGTTTAGATAAGAACTAAAGCTTTGTATTGATATTCAAGCCATATTCATTTGAGCTATGAACTCAGCCCTTCTACTTCCAATACTTGTCCTGCAGCTGCAGTTGTTTTGTGATGCTAACCCTGCAGTTGTTGTTTTAATAAATACACTCTAGAAAACACCATTGGCACTGAGGACCCCAGAGGAGACGCCGCTTAACCTCTTATCTGTGATTGCACCTCTGCGGGGATAATGGATGAGGCCTAATATTGTTCTACTGCTGTTAAAAATATGAATGGAACAGCCAGTCTCATGTGTCGATAAGTGCAAAAAAGGCCAGTGCCATGTCAGTTAAACGTCCTGTGACATGAGCGGATGTCAACTGAGGGGAGTGCTGCTGGTTACTGATAAAACAAAGTGCAATTTAATACATATTTGAAATCTGTATTCTAAAAAAGGCCACAAAACAGTTGTCCTGATCTCAAAGCAGATAAAGTATTCTAGACATTTGCCTACCTCGTATCAGTCACACAGACTGTATATATAAATGGACACAGCTAACGCGTTAGCCGCCGTGTTCCAAATAAGAAGGGAGCATGGGCGCGCTTCCGGCTCCATCGACTCTGGGTCCAGTTCACTTAACATTGAAAAATTTTCACCCCTCCCTATGTAATTGTTGCAGTGAACCTCGTCATTTTTGTCTTAAAATGTTTGTATTATTATTTGAACATTAATTACAGACAAATCAGGTGCCTTCTTTCCCCGAAGTCGGTTGTTAGCGTTAACAGGTTTGATTGACAGCATTGCTAAGTTCCCTGCTAAACCAGCGGTGCAGGTGGGAAGGAGCGTTGCCTTCAACAGCCTCGAAATTCCAACTGTGGAACTCTGCTCCAAGTTCGCCCCTATAACTACTAGCCTCGATGAGCTTCATTTGACTGGAGCCGAACGCTATGGGCCATGTCACGCTCACTTAGTCCACTTCTTTATACAGTCTATGATCAAACATTATCGCTGAGAATCTTGAAGTTAACATCCCAAATCTGGGTAACCCCATAATCTCTATTTGTACTAAGGCTTCACAAAATGCCTTGATGTTGAATAAGAATACTTCATAACTTTTAACATACTTTGTCTGTTGGTGGGCTATTTAGGTCTTAACTACATCCTGTCACATAAAGCCATTTTTGGTGGTGAGGATGAAGGCTGGGAGAATCTTTCCATGAAAATAAAGTATCTAGTCCATCCTCTAACTCCCATAGCTGTAATCATTACAAATGGGGGGCTTTAAACTTGTTTAGGTGGCAAAGAAGATTCATTGGACTGCTGCCCAGTTAAGAGACTTCCACTGCAGGACGTGGACCATTATTCTACCGGCTCACAATGAGGACAAAACACAATTTGTGGAAGTAAAAAGGATTTATTTGCATGGTAAATCCAGTGTTTAGACCTTTAGCAGAAAATGGGATGTGCTGCTTTCTCTGACTCAAATTGCATGAAAACATTAAGGAATTCTAAAATGCAATTTGAGTTTAAATTTAAGCTATCAAGGTAGTCACTTGCACCAATGGTTGGAAATAGTAGATTTATTATGAAATTGTGGTGTAATGACTCGATTGAGCAGAAGTGGTATAATTATAATATTATGACCATTTAAACATGATTACACAGACTGGAGCGGATTCTTATTGAATTAGGGAAAACAGGAAAAAGGGAATGTAATTAAATGTATTATGTTACACTTTTAATCCAGTGTAAAGATCAAACAACATTAGCAGTCATTAAATATGGCATAAGTATGTATTTTTTACATATGATTCCTTGTGTTCAATTCAGTTTATTTTTGTAAAGCCCAAAATTACAACAGCAGTTGCCTCTTAGGGCTGAACATGATAATTAATTTAACCAACAGAAAGTTTGAAAATCAACAATGAAACAGACATTGGCTAATAACAGACAAGCAAATTAGTCAACAGAAAACAAGCAAATGGAGAAGTGTCCCAGAACATCCCCTGTCCTTAGACCCTCCTTCTCGGCTAGGAAAAACTCAAAAAGTCATTGCATGGGAGCATGGATGACGTAGGCTTATGGGCTGAGCATTGGACAGAACCTTACAGCAAACCGAAAAGAGGGATCGAATAGGGCCCGGGAAAGATCACTAAATTGTTGAAACATACATGGATGACATCTAAAACCTCTTCAGGCATGTTTTGATGAGGGAGCAACGTAAGAACATGGTAGAAAGCTCAAAAAATAGATTTTTGCATAATACCCCCTTTTTAAAGTTAAATCTTTATCCATGCCTTTGCCAATTTGCACTTCTTTGTGATTAATTCCAGAGAGTACTTCTTGGCATTTTCGCCTGTCACCTTCGCCCATTTCTGAAACAAATGACTGATGTTGTCGTCTGGCTGTCTGAGATGTCTGAGATGTTATTCAGAGTTGTTTTGAAGCTGCGACAGAGTAAGCGGAGCAGACAAAATCAATCGGTCTGCCACAAAGTCTTCATTAGTTTGCCTTTTGTCAAATGGCTTGGTCAAACTCTTTGGACTGCTCCCTACAACCAGCACAAAGGTGAGCTCAATAACTGTGTGATACATAGTTCAGGAGGGAGTGTTTAACATGTGGACAAATGGTGTGGGAGCAGAAGAATAATGCCACAAATTTAACTGAGCTCTTCTGTCAAGATCGTCAATACGTGCAGCATTTTGGCTCAAATTACTTAAACAATTTGTCATGTTTAGCCCAGTAGTGTTTTAAATCTTTTTGGGGGGTAGAATATTTTATTTGTAGAGTTGTCTGGGCACGCCACCAACTAAAATGTAGAACAATATGGTGCTGCTGTGTCTGGCTTCCTTTGGATTTGGCAGTGTTTTGGCTTCTTTTCATCATCACTTCATCTTGTGTGGAGATATTTTTCCTTAGAACTCGATGGGTGATTAATTGACTTTGTGAATCAGTTCAGTGAAATTGGAAATGTTATTGCCACTATGATGGTTTGCTTCTTGCAAGTGTGTATGTTGTATCTAGCATATGTTTTTTTTATGCTAGACCTAATTTTCAAGACAACTCAATTTGTAGGTGGTACAATCTAGTGTTGTTACGATACTCAAATTTCAAACTTGAATTTGATACTAAGGAAAAGACACGAGACCAAACATAGAAATTAGGATGTAATTTTCAACACAAAATAATAGTGCTTTCATTAAGTTACCAAGATTATTCCAAAACCTTTCAAGAAATGTCAAATTGTTTATGGGATTTTTTTCAGTATCTATACTTGTTAAATTAATCTATTTTCGATACTGGTTTTGGTATTGATTAGCATCTGATTTACGATACTTTTGACAACCCTAGTACAATCTAAAACTTAAAGAATAAAACGGAAAAACCTTCTCTGGACAGTGAATGCTTTTGGTGGATCATCATTTAACTAATGAGTCATTTACATAGAGACCCATACCATATAATGAATTGGTAGCCTACTAACGTGTCAAGGTACAGGAGCCAATGAGAAAGCTTCTAACTCCTGGAAGTATAGTGTACAAAGGGGCCTCTTGTTACTGAACAGTGGAAGGCTTTATCAGACTGGGCTATCATACACAGTTCTATTATGCTTGTCTTATCTTGCAGGTGCTAGTGTGCTGCTTAAACAAGTAGCGTGACCATAATGAGGTCTTAAATGCTGAATAGTACTGTATGTTGTGTGTGCTGCTCACTGCAAGCCCGATAATAATGTCAACATTTCTGTGTAAATAGAGGCAAAAAACAAGTTATTCTTGGACAGCAGCAGTGAGCATTATTGACACCGCAAATCTGACCCTGCCACAAGATAATTACATCCACTATAAACCTCCAGGCATTACGGACATTGTATTCATAACTCCCATATAACTGCACTGCTGTAGTTCATTGTCCACCAATGACAAATCCATCATTATCCAGCAGCAGGTCAATACAACCGAGCCAATAACTAAATTTCCCATCAGGCCTTGCCGTTTGCGTGCTTCCTGGTCCTAACAAGCTCACGCTAGATTCGCTGACCTTACACCGGGGTTGTAAAAAGCGGCATTCCCACAAGGCTGACTAGTGCTTAACCAAGGTACGAGTTGTAGTAATGTGGTCAACAGTGCAAAGCTAAGAACATCACATACCTGTCAATATTAGCTGACAGGCGATCAGGGATGTGGGTTCAGGAGACTGAGAAATCCATATCTCGTGCAGATTGTTGGGTTCAAGCTCAGTTGTGGTTGGAAATTTACTCAAAGGGGAATAATTCTAGACTATGAAGATATTACACTAAAACACTGACCGCTCAGTGATTGCTTTCATTATCGTTCTGACCATCCATTATTGAGTCCTGCTGCAACATGTGTTTGGGGTTTTAATTGCGCCATAGCGATCAAGTTATGACTGTCTGAGGAAGAATTGTTGAAAGGGCTTGATTTTACTACAGAGGGCAATGTAAAATAAAAACATTATTATGAGATTGATTGGCAGGAGTCACTGTGCTGAATGTCTCACTCCACTCTTCACCCCAGTTCACGCTACACAACCCTGTCCAATATTGTTAACCTTTATTTATGCCGGGAATCCCTTCAGGCCAAAAAATCTTTAATTGCTCTTATCCAGTTATGAAAACACCATAACACTTTTGGCAATCGTTCTTCTGCAATCAAACTGTATCGTTGAAGTAAAAAGACCAGTGTTAACATGCTACAAGATGCTCAAAAAATATTTGTAATGCCTTAGCTCTTTAAAGAGGGGGTATTATGCAAGATTGACTTTTTTTGAGCTTTCTACCATGTTATAATGTTGTTCCACACTTTGATCAATATGGACATGCTATATCTTTTAAAAGCTGTGAACCTGCTCTATTCATTCACTAGATTTGTTTTGCCAATTACAATAAGTCACAATGCATGCACAAGCAAAGAACCGCCTGCACCACTTAGCCATGTTAGCCTGCTACGAACACATGCACTGCACCTTTGAGAACTATAAAAACCTTTAAGAGCCCTAAATATTTCCATAGTTCATGTGACCGTCACACATGATTAAAGCTGAGCTTAATGTGCACAACAGTTAATGTGCACTGGTTATGCTCAACTCCTCTCTGCTCAGTTACAGTGGTATCGGCTCTTTGTATCGCCAGCACATTGACGAGTACGAGTACTGGCACTTGATATCAGACGACATCCAATACTGATATCAGTATTGCTGTATCCCTATACAAAACAATACCCTACAACTGATGCAATGTGCAGTAGTTTGTTTAGTAGAATGCACGCCGATTATGTTGTGATAGTGCTCTGAAGCTAAAGTGACAGCGCAGAGGGAAGGAAGGGGGACTCAGAGCATCAAAAATGAAAGTGAAACTTATTAAACATGTTAGTAAGTTGTTATGTTTTATGTTTGCAGTTAATACCCCATAGAAGTGTAATACCCTCTCTTTGAAAAATACATGAAAGGCCAAAGCTACATTCTTTTAGAGAATGGCTTGTACTGAACACTCGTGATTTGGCTGTAGTCTGGTCCAGCACCACTGTCCACGGCTCTCACAAGTGTGTGCTTTTGGGGAGACTAATTGCCCACCTCTGCACTAGAGTGGGAGAGCTGCTTTTGTTCCTGTTTTCTGCCTATAGTTAATAGTGACTCAACCAAGTCTCCTGGCCTCAGCTGAGCCACTGTGCTGACTCACTGTGCATTATAAACAGACAGCTTCCTCGTTTGTTATACATGATACACAGTCTGTTGTTATCGCAGTGCATTTTTTTGTTTCTTTTGAGCCTAAATCTCATAAATACTATTATCAATGCATCTATATATTGACCCAGTATCGGTATCGGTCGATACTCATGTGTTCGAGTAATATCGATATCGGCCTGAACAGCCCAGCTGACCAATATTGCGCTCTATTGCACGCTAAAATGTCCATATATGTGCACCCATGGTTATCATTGTAAATATGAGCATACATTTTGACTGCATTTTTACACAGATAATAACCTGCATTCATGGCAACAAAGTAATTTAGCACTGTTTTCATATAAAATGCTTCTGTTGCACATGCACTCTGCTGGTGCAATGGAGTGAAGCAGTTTAAATGTGGTTGAAAACAGTAGCTGCCTTCATCAGAGTTTGTTATAAGAGGTTGCTTTATAGTTTGAGCACCTGAACTTAAAAACATGCAGGATGTGGAGTATTCCCTGGTGTAGACTTGTGCAACTGCATTCTGAGTTCTTCGAGAGAGAGATGACCTAAATATATCAGATTAATCAGACAACATGTTAAGAAAACAAGACAACTACTGTAGGCATGTTTTTATGAGAAAACAACATTATAACATGGTATTAAAATGTCAATGGCATAAGAAGACTGCCCTGCACAGTTGAAGCACTACTGCCCTATAAGCACACAGACTCATCCACTGTGTGAACAAGTCAAGCAGAAAAAATGGAGCTGGTGGTTTAGTTTCCAAACAGCACGGGTCAGAACACAGGTTTATAAGCACAAATGTCAGAGCTTTTCCGAAATCCATTCCTCTAAAAGATTTTTGCGGCTCACAGTGGGAGCAAAAAGCCTGTTTTCAGCTTAACTAAGTCAGCACACTAGGGAACCATGCCCCGGATAAAAGGTTCATCACGCTGCTAACATCCCTAAAGCTAATTTAACACTTTTCATCCACACTCTTAATATTTTAAATGAGGGAGCGGGTTTCCTCGTCCTGTTTTACCTGTACAACTGAAATATTGACTACATCGCTGCCCCTGAACTTTTGTGCATTACTAAATATATCCCATGTTCTCCCTAATTGCATTACATAACAAAGTGCTTTTTACAAATGAGCGCTGGAGAGTTCAGCGCACAATGTGAGAGAAATAACACTCCCTCTCAAACCATTTCAAATACAACTCCAGCAAGTACCACTGACCGCTTTACAAACTCATTACTAATGCTTTATTTTGATAAGCACATGTTTTATTCATCCCATGTTCCACTCATTTGTGCTTTCCTGTTGTGACTTAAGCCTGATAAAACTTTAATGTTTGTGTTTTAATGGATTTAAAACTGCAGGGATGCAAACAGAGATTAGTAATAAAACTATAATTTACCCCAGAACCTAAAATCCCTTGCTCAAGATCAGAGGTACTTTCTGTTATAGATTCTTTTGAGCCAATATGTAGCTTTTAAAATCCATAGCAAGGCCCCATATTTATCTTGAGTTGAAGTAAAGATCACAAATTAACTTTTATAAAACTAATAACAAAACGGATTTATTTGGGAGGTAAAATAATTTGGTACATATTTGTCTAAATATACAGCCTGGGGCAGCGCCTAAAACTATTAGTATCCAATATCAGTATCAATTATCGGCCGATATCAATACTGGCGCCGATATATTGCCCATTCCTACTCTCTGTACCTTTTAAAATTGAATGAGTTTGTTTGTCTACTTAGCCAGTACAATGCCACAAAAACAGGTTGTCTTCTGGCCCCTGCATATACTAGCGAGACCTTGTTGCTATGCTTCCCTTATAACAACTTGAAGTGTTCTCAACAGCCAGCGCAGAAAAACACATCTATCTATACATCATGTGCCTGCGTTGGTGCCTATGGACATATTATCTCTGCACAACCTCTTTGGCTCCGACGCATTTCTCATTTAACCCACCTGTTGTGTTGCTTTTCCGTCAGCGCCTCCTCCTTCTGCTCCATTGTGTTTCTGATGCTCAGCTCCTATGGCAGATTCCCACCCGCTCCTTTATCCCTCCGTCACTAAGCCGCGCACAAGTCAAATTGCTGCACCTGGGTTACCATTATCCCGGGCATGTGTGAGTATAATTATTTGCACCGGAGCTCATTTGCATCGTAGCGGCGTTTGGTTAATAAGGCGCGCTCACAGGTGGGACAAAATGTGAACGCTTTGTGCTGTGTTTCTCTCTAATGAGCCTCTATTTGGACGTCCACAGGTCTGGGTAATGGCACTGGTAATTGCTGAATGTATCTGTGGTGCCAGCAGCATTGCCCTGGTGTCTGGACCAGCCACTACAGAGGGGAAATCAATGAGATGCCATTATTGATTTTACTAATTACCGGCCTCTCTATTGGTTTTATGGTCATTTGGCTGAAAATACTTGCAGTGGTAGAGTCTTTCGGAACTTTTTTACCAAAAACAATAAGCTATTTTGTTAAATTAGTTGTAATGTTGTATACACTACAGTACAGACATACAGTATAATTTTATGGAAATCTAAAACTCCCAAATCATCATGTAGCTTCACCAGAGCATTGGACAGCAGTCCTCACCGTCTCCTCTGTTCCCATCACGCCTGAAAACGACACACTATTTGTCAATGCCTCTTCATTGCACCAAGTTAGGGTTTGACAAATGAGATTATTCAAAGTGTTCTAGCCATACACGCACATGTATCCACAAGATGGAACTGGTCTGCTCTTGTAAACACAAACATCAATGCACTGTGCTTTTGAAATGAAAGCTTTTTTTGTAGTAGCAAGACCAGAAGGAGCGAGTTTCTCTTCAACCTAAGAGTTGATGCTATCACTGACTGAACATGTGTCCTCTGCTAATGACCTTCTACAGTTATCAGTTTTAAATACTTAGGCCTGTCACGATAACAGATTTTTAAGCACGATAAAATGCTAAAGAAAATATAGAGGATAAACGATACTAATTTATACCACTGACACGATAACCCAAGAGCAGATTTAAAACACAAACTATTCTAAATCTACAGTATTGTTGCTAAAATAAATAAACAAATGAAAAGAAAGAAACACTTTGCATTTGTAATGAGTCATAGAGGTGATTTATTCAACCTTTTACAGCTTAAATCGTATCATATAGCCAAAAAATAACCACAAATTTCCCAGTGGTGCAAAGAAAATGTACACATGATAAATATTGCCCCCCAAAAAATCTTGTTCCAGCTTTGAAATATTGAAGGATAAGTCGATATAGTCATTTTGGTGACAGGCTTACATACACTGAACATGAACAGTAGTTGCGAGCACCCTCTCACCCAGTTGTTGATAACAAACGGTGGTCCACTCAGGCCAGATCTAAACATCCCCAAAGTGATAACCCGGCATCGATCGGCCAGGCTGCGTTTTACTGCTGTTTGGACCGTGCCACAGCGATGACTACAAATCATTAACTGCACCGCACAGACCCTGAGGTTAACAACCCTATTGCTCTGGGTGGGCTAAGTAATGTGTAACTGTGATTCAAAGTGTGTTAAATAGAAATCAGTGCTAACTTTACCTCCCAAAAGTACTGCTTTCAGTCGTGATGAAAAGACTGAAACTGGAGCTTGGTCTCAGGAGGGGGCACTTGTGACCTGGTAGCAGAGAGATAAGTGACATGTTTGTTGGTGAGATAAGGACAGGAAACAGCCAAAAGCACACAGGCTGCACTAACACATTTGCCTGCCAAAGAAGGGTCCCCAGTGAGCCTCAGAGGAGTGCTGCTTGACTGCCTCACTCTTGCCTCAGATAAAGGCAGCCGGCATAGCACCACAAAGGTCACACTGAGTCGTGATTACTCCAAAATCCACACACTTCACAGCTAAATATAGAATTGCATTTAACAATGATGCCTGGAATGACAAAAATGTCTACTGACATGTACATTTTTCACATGACTTTTTTCCAATTATGGATGGCATTTTTAGGACTGTTAGGACTATTCAAAAGCTTCCACATAACTTGAAACCCAGGGATACATAAAACAGTTTTCCTGTATTTTTATCAGTTAGCATGGTGTGGTTTGACATGACTTCAGAATGTTTTGTTTCCACTACATTGTTTGCAAGATGTCATTGAAAGTCAGAGATGAAGTTCTTAAATCCAGGATTTGGAGACAAGCCCTGTTTTTGTCCTAATTTTCCAGTATCGACCTGGACATATGACTGATTTGTCCTGAGCTCTACTTAAATGACTCAGTGGATTCAGAATTGACAGTGAGGACCTCAGAGACTCGGACTTTGTAGTGGCATTGAGACTTAACTGTTGTAAGTCTAAAGTTGCTTGTGTTGATTTGAGGTGATAACCGAACAGTCATTCTTATTCATGACTTTTTCTCATAGGTTGTTCCATCTCTCCCATTAGCCTTTTCACCCGTGGGTGCCTGCTGTGACATCTGTGTTGTGTACAAGCTGCAGTGTGCTTGTACCATTAGTGAACGCAACAGGGCTATTAGACCTACGGCAACTGCTGATCAATAGACTGCGATGGCAAACAGGGAATAGAACTGAATAAAAGCGATGGGGGGAGTGAGATAGGCGGGGAGTTTGCATTCAGTGTCAGTAATGTTGCCCAGTGTCTACATGCTTTCATCAGGTGTGGACGTACTTAAGATGGGGCCTCATGATTGGTCAAAGCCTGACCTAGAAAACTATTGCACCTTAAACACTGAGCCAATTAACGGCTATTGTGGGTCAAAAATAGCAACAGACTCCAGATCCCAGCCTTGGAAATCCTCAGTAGTTAATCCAATTTATGTCAACCCATAATGGTTAACAGACGCCATATGTTAATATAAACATTGGAGTGGTCTGGATATTACTATGTAATGAACACAATCCCATTTCAGATCACTAGTCTGCTGTAGGGCTAGTGAATAATAATTGGAGTCAAAATATAGGCATGCCCCAGGTAGGGATGGCACAATAAACAATAATATTGTTAATTGTGTTAAAAAAGGGTAGGCAGCAATCGTTTGAGGGACGTTTTATATAATGGTGATAATCACCAACAGTATAATCACCATTATATCCCCAGAGTGTGCAGGGACAAAAGTGCAGTACTATAACCATGGTTTAAATATGGAACTTATTCGTAATATTCAATTATAATTATTCATATCCATAACATTTTTAAACTGTCTAATAATTATTATAATTGATATATGTATTGATATAATTGTTATCACAATTATTTTGGCTATGATAATCATGGCACCAAATTTCAGTAGCCCCAGGTTCAGCTGGTACCTACAGTATTTGCTTGCATGTACTTTGTAGGGCTTATCCAGTAAGGACCCAGTCTGGCAGTTAATAGTCTCAATGTACGGAATCTCTAAAAATATAGTTTATTTAAGCCTACGTTTGACCCCTTTTATGGATAGCATCAGCATATAATAGTAATTAATTTTTTCTCAAGATAACATTATTTACCAGTTTATTAAAGACCAAATGTTAATCTTTCATTTATCTCCATCTGTTTGTGTTATTTAAGTCTTTCTTAGTCTTAGTCTTAGCCTCCTGCTTTAGATCTGGTCTTCCCTCTACCAGGCCTGCGAGCCAAACGGCAGGTTCTGGAGTACACCTCTTACTGTGACGTGCATATAGGAGCGGTAATTAGCAGGCTCACTAGCTCTAATTAGCCCGCTTAAATGGAAAAGGGCTACTGCTAGCTGTCCTTTTGATGTGAGTGGGAGATGCTGTATGCAAATGGCTTTTGTTGTAGCATTTGCGCATTTTCAAGAGGAGCGCACTGGGACCAAAGCAAAGAAAGCGAAGGGTTTAGATCTCGTGAGACATTGACTTTTAAAGGGTCAAAACCGATACAGAATCTCTAAAGGAAAGTGTAGTAGTAATCCAGCGATGAGAGCTAACTGGGCTAATTATTTGGCTCAGTCTCTTTACACAGTGCTGTTTTTCTCTCTCATAAAAGCTTGAAATCAGAGTCCATTTATGTGTAACCTTCAGACTGAACACTAATAATGAGCTGATGATAGCCCTTTGCTTTAGACAGTGACATAACATTGAAGTATGTTCTAACAAAATACAAAATCCAGTCCTATGGTAGAAAAATGAAGTCTTTATCTATGGATTCATTTCTAGGTGTAGAGTTTTAAAACTGCTCTGATATTTTTCTTAGTGTTTATCATTACTTGAACAATCAATATATATTTATTTCTCTAACTTTTGTTTTCAGTAATTAACAATGCGGGAAAAATGGTAAAATCGGTAAGGTCTCTTGCGCTATGTTTTGAGATCATAGACTGTATTATAGATGGACATAGCTAACTTGCTAGCTGCCGCGCTCCAAATAGGAAGTGAGCATGGGCGCAAAGTGGTTCCTTCGAGGTCTGCTTCCAATTGACCAACTTGGTGGGTTTTCAAATCTCTTTCTGATGAATACTTTTGAAAAAATGTGAACCATACCAGGTGTGTTTTTGAATACATCTTTTGGTCAATAGTTTCTGTATTGCCTTTTAGCCTCCATATTCTTTTTAAACTAGTCTGACAAGTCTATGCGACAAATGAATGGGAATGTTACTTTTAGAGCCAGAAGTACCTGCCCTCTGTTGAGCTCCATTCTTCAACATAAATCCGAATCAGCCAATCCAAACCATTACTTTTGCTGAAGTAGAATATAGGGTGTGGGAAGTCTTAAATTCTTCAACGGCTACCTTTCTGAGACATGTATTGTACAGCTGTTGCCCTGAGCTCCAGGGACTGCGATGCATTCAGGAGCCTAAATCCTTGTGCATTGTGGCGATTGTAGTCAGTATAATCTCTCCATGATACAGCACAGCGCAGTCTGGAAGTGACTGTTACTGAGGTATGTGGAGTTTGTGTCTGGCAGATTTTGTGTCCGAAGGTGCAGGATAAAGAGGTTTAGTATGTCTAATCTCTTGAATGATGCCATACAACCTGGATTAGAAGGACACACACACGCACAGGGGTGGATGGGGAACCATATTGGAGAGAAACAAAAACAAACATGCAGCCAAAAACCAGATTAAAATACAATGAACATGAAACAAACAGCAAGTGACCACATTGTTTTGTATTTTGATTTGAATGCAGTAAAACGTAGCGCTGGAAAATATAGCAAAGAGTGTCATATCACCATTTTCTTAGAACCTAGGTTACATTTCAGTAACTGTATGTCGTCTTTAAGAGATTACTAAGACTTTCTGCTTCTTCTGACCATTCGCACTTCACTGTGATTGGCTAATTGTTACTGTCACTTACACAGAACATGATGGAGACTGACCAATACTAGCACTCAATCCAGAAATAATGATTGCTCTAAATTCACAGATTGATAATGTATTTAGTTTTAAATTTTAGGTTAAATAACACAATATTTTTTGCTATCGTTTTCACTGCAGTTTAATAATGGTTGGTTTTGTTAGCAGCCTGAAAGCCTCCTGCCAATCATCCACTGGAGCATAATTGGTTGACAGTGTGGCGGAATAGGTCATTAGCTCAGAGTATCATCATTAACTGAATAACTACTCCGATAAATCTTTATTTCTAGCCAATATGGAAGCTAATTTGTTTTTCTCGGAACACAAACGCAGTCCAGGCTGTCCAAACACTAGGCATCGATTGATAGCAGCAGTCTGTCTGAGGCCACCACATTCGGGATCGGATTTTGAGGAGTTTTTGGCAGCAAAGTGGAGGCAGTGTGAACAGGTAATCCCATATTTTCAGCAGAGATGCCAGGGGACAAATATATCAAAACAATTGGAACTAAGGAGTGAATATATCTCCAGCTAAACATACACGGCATAACAGAAAAGAGACAGATCAAGACCTTATACAATACAGACTTAATGAACCTTGGAATCCATCTTGTCCAGACGGAATGGAAGCTTTTCAAGTTGGCAGTGATGTTTCTAATGTTTGTGATTGTAGACCTGCAGTACCACAGCTGCTGAACGTCGTGATACAGTTATATTTCAGTGAAATGCTTGTCCTCAGGTTATTACAAAGTTACCTTCATTTGTTTCAATAGTCCCGTTACAATGTCTCAGATGCCCTGATATTTTCACAACATTGTTATGAGCAGATTAGAAACCTAGAAGTCTCCTGCACATTTTTAGGTCCATAAAGCATTGCTGGACTCGAAATAGCATTCACTACAAACACATGAATACATTAGCTTGGCCTCTTTGTTGCTAAATGGCTACTAAAACCTTTATTCATGGTTCATGCCTATTACAGTCAGCAGAGGGAGCTCAAATACCCAAGATATATGACATTTCCGCTCTATATAAGTAACAGATTTGTACAGTTGCCAAATAAATACTTAAAATAAAAAAAGTAACAATCTCTCCCCAACTCTGCTAAAACCTAAGTGATTTAAACTGCAGACATCCTTCCCTCACAGTGGGTTTCCATAGAAAGCCTCGACTTGAGGTGACAGTCCTGAGGCAAAAGTCTAAACTTATGGGGCCTGCAGTCTGCCCTCTGCTGAGCTCCAGGCTGCTGCGGGGTGGCACTTTGGCTCGTTTATTTTCGAAACTTTTGGAAATTCTGGCACTGTTTTGTCAGAGATGTATCATCCATGAGATTTCTGACTGTTCTTCACAGTTTAAATGACTTGACCGATGTCTGCTGTTATGACATATAGAGGGCAGTACTAAAGGTTGTTAAGTTGTTAACCTGCACACTCCAAACTGCAGTTGATTTTTATATCTATATCCTTTTTGTAGTAGTCTGCGTATTTTAGTTTTGTAACATAACTGCCTGATCAATACACTTAAAAACAAAACTTTTTTTTTTTTTTTATAATGTTTGGCAAAACAGTACCAGCAGTATTATAACATGTTCACTATCTTACAGATTTGTTGGAGTTTAAGACAGCTCCTATGGGCTGTACATATCCGAAAAGATTTAACATGCAGGAGGAGCATCAATATGTTTGTAACCGAAGAGGATAGTGGAACTTTGAAAGATGCAACAAATCAATGTTGTGGGAAAAATACAGTAGTAGTTTTATGGTCAATACTGGACTATGAGAGGTGTAGATTTATGTCCATAGATGACAACAGGCTCCATAGATTGTACCTGGAATTATGAGGCAGAAACATCACCTATCTTGTGTTTTGCTGTGCTGTTTATCTATTGATTTGTACCTATTGATTGATTCTGTACCTTGTATCCAGGTCTCACATGGCATGCTCTTTATATGACTTTCCACACATAAGGCAAAGCAAACATCATGACAGGTTTGACAACTGCTATGTTCCTCATTTATAACAAATCAATGATCATACTTTTCACACAAAGACCATGATAAACAACATCTTTCCTGTCTGTGTGTTTGATAGTGAAGGGGTCTCAGGGGTAGAGCGGCTAGTTCAGCACCTGAGTGACAGGCGACTGAATGAACGTTTTCAACATAACATATTGGTAGAACTAGATAAGACAATATGGTTTTAATAAACTGACTAGGGTTGTCAAAATATTGAAAATCAGGTACTAGTTGATACTAAAACTAGTATCGAAACTAGATACTCGTTTGAGCAAGTATCAATACTAAAAAAAGTCACATGCACAGGACAGAAATGAACCTTTCCTGAATAGCTGCACAGGACAAAATGAACCTTTCCTGAATAGCTTTATCAGAACAAGTATAAGACCCCATAGACCACTATGGAACCTACCTGGACGACAGGGATTACACAAATATGGCCACATGGTAATATAAAAGAAAGTACTACAAGTCTGTTCCTTAGTACTGAAATCGAGTTCTGACATTGAGCAAGGTTGTTCTAAAACTATTAAGGAAAGCATAATATTTGTCCTATTTATGGTTTTGTTTTTTCAGTATCAATCTGAGTTAGATACTAGTTATAATATTGCTTTTGTATGTGGCTATCTATTTGACAACCCAAGAATACGTGAAGACTTATGGGTTAACATTACGATTGTGGTTATTACTGAAATGAAAACGTATCAGATCTTTACATATATCAAGAGGCACTAGAACCAGCCAGACTTAAGCTCTGCATAGATTTGAGTTATAAATTCTCTAGTTGCAACTCACTGCCACGTAATAAACCTTTCTCAAAGTACTCCCCGAATTACCAGGAATATATATAACAAATAAATAAAATGACTTCTAATATCGCAGTATCGCAGTACTTTTGCAATATCGACTTTGACTTGACTCCAGGACGCCTTTCCTCTGGTCTTCAGCACACTCTTATCACGGCCTGGACACATCCTAATAGTTTGTCGCCGGAGTTGACTGGCCTCTAACTCTCCGCTCCTCTCTCTTCTCTCCCTCAGATGATGAAGCACGCCTGGGACAGCTACCGACGCTACGCTTGGGGTTCCAATGAGCTGCGGCCCGTCTCCAAGCAAGGCCACTCCAGCAATCTGTTTGGTGAGTGCTACACAGAGGCAGACAGCAATGATCCCCTGCCTCCTTGGCCTTAACATTAGCAGTCCTCAGCTGACCCATCCATCGCCAGAGCCTCCAGAATGTCAGCTTTATCATATTTAGATTGCGTTTGGGCTTTCTGTCACTTTCTGGGGCTGTTAATGGGGTCGGTGACAGCAGCATTCGTTTCTACCTCTTCTCTTTGGTTGAGGTAGTTGTTTGTCGATGTTGTTCAGACCTATAACGAACAGCTTGTTGCCATCAGCTCTAGAGGAATTGCTGGTTGTTTGTGGCAAGGCATAAATTAGCAATGTGGCTGTTAAGACCTGTGATATTGATATTATTGTAATATTTTTATCGCAATAATACGTTTTGACAAAGTAATTTCTGCTATAATAAAACCAAAAAAATACATGCTTCAATTTACTAGTGAAACTCTTTTAAAAAATTTAACAGAGACAAAACCAGGACTTAATGTGTCAAAAGAACCAGCTTATTAAATCCAAAATTAACCTTGATTAAGTATTCATGTCTTGATGTCTTTCCTAACCCCATTTCATTTACCCAGTCTCTGAGACAACATATCGATCAATAAATAAACCAAAAGCTATTTGCTGAACTTGGAGAGTTTGGGCTCAATATTCCAATTAGCGCATTTCTATTACAGGGCCCATATTACGCTCTTTTCTAATCTATGTTATAATGGGGTTTCCTCATCAGAACATATCTGGAGTGTTTTGTTTCATTTAAGGCTGAGTTCTTCTCTCAAACTGAAACACTCTGTTCCACCCTGTGATGTCATGTGGTAATACAGGAAACACTTTACTGTGTTTTTTAAACTCCATACAACTTCACTAGAATCATTTGGATACTTTTGGCCTCACAACTGCCAATCACTATTGAACAAAAGGTAAAAGGAGCTGTTAAATTGAAAACTACCACTACATGACATCACAAGTTGGAACAGAGCATTTTGAGCTTTGGAGATGTAGACAGACTAATAATAAAGTGTTACTCAAACACGTGTGAATGAAACAAAACACAACTGTAAACTGTCTGTTTTTGATGAAGTAACAACATTATAAGGTGACTTAAAGCTCACAAGAGTCAGTGTTGCATAATATAGGACCTTTAAACTGAAAGTTGTGAAGACAATTTTGTCTGGAAGAAGCAGTGCAGTAGGTAATAGTAGAAAGCAAATAATACCATATTTTAAATTAAACATCAGAGAAAAGTTTAAACTGAGCATCAATACCAATGTAAGTCAATGGTTTTCTAATTGTCTTGCGTGTTTTTGTCTGGCTTCATTCACCGCTTAGTTAGTTCTAATGATATTTGTGTTGCCTTCACCCGCGTCTTTATGTAGAGCCTGTTTATTTATTAACGGACTAGAAGTCATTTATCGGAGCTGATTGGATTAATAAGATCGCAGTAGGATTTCTAAGTGGATATGATCTCCTTCCTCTCTGCACCTAATTAAATTCTCAGTGTGAATGTTTTGTTTGTTTGAGCTGTGAGTGTGTGTTACAGTCCAGAGTAAAGCCTGTATCTGATCAGATGTCAGTCATGTGTGAGAAATGGGTAAATACGGTAAGCACAGAGGACATATTTCAGTTTAGTCCTTTCTCTCACACTAATATTGCATCATAACATGAACAACTTCTCCAAATTGTTCTCATCTGCCAAAATGCCATCTAAATTGCATTAGTGATATCCTTCTGTCTTTAAAGAAAACTGCATTGAAAGTGGTTGGAATCATGCAACTGTTTGGCCTGTCATGATAATTACTATATCGAGTTATCGTTCAATACATGGCAGATCATGGAACAATTATTTTTGAGGGTCAGTATTTATCGTGGGGACTTTTTCTTTGCAGTAGTGGAGAACATTTTATTATGTTTCTGTTCTACGATTAGATTTGAGCTATGGAAGGTTGAATAAATAACTAATTATAGATTCAAACTTACTACTAAGAGTTTCATTCTGTCATGTATTTAATGCAGCTCATGTTTTTACCATATGGTACATTTAGAATAGTTTTTGTGGATAGTTCTACTTTAGGGTTTTTGTGTCAGTGGCATATATTTGTTTCAATATTATCGTTTCTCATCTATATTTACTTCAGCAATATATCGTATTTCAAAATGTGTTATTGTGACAGGCCTAGCAACTACAAGGAATGAACAGTCAGAAACTAAACAAATGCAGCCCTTATCCCTGTGAATCCTATGCTAATAGAGCCATGCATTCGTTCTGAACACAACTTGACCGTAGGATTAGTCCGGTGATGGTTTATGGGCTTAAAAACTGTGCAAGAGAAGTTCATAGTTTTGTCTGTTCTGCGACTAAATGGGCAAAATGTGAATGGGGCATTGTCGACTGCTCAGAAAGGACTATTTTGGACTAATGGATTCCTGAAACTAGTGTGAAGGAAGCAAAAATAGAACTCCAGGTATGTTTTTGATGAGGGAACAACAGTATAACATGGTTAAAAGCTCAAAAAATCAATTCTGTATAATATGTGTGCTTGAAATCACTTCCTTAATTCACACCAAGATCAATAATGCATCTTATCCAGTGCCTATATAGTTCCTTCCCTTCTGGCAGAGTGGATTGTTTCATTTGACTGCCCAGTGACATGCAGATGAAACGGTGAGTCTCTATGGCTTAACAAACCACTGTCCATGTTTTGTACCATAGCTGCTGTAATAGGCAGACAAACAGTATTCACCATCTCTAACGTGAAAAGAAGCCAAAAACTATGAATAACTGATGCCTATTATTATATTGTTAGTGCTTCATTATCAAACCCAATGAGGCACACACAATGTCGTCTTTTTAATTTAACAAGTTTCTGCCTAATTACTTTGAATGCATCTTTATATTACATTGAGATGAATGACTTTGCTTTTCCCATCTAGTAAGAAATATTCAAATGTTAAAGCGTGATAATATTAGAATAAGAATATACACGGGTTAAAGAGGGGCTATTACACTTCTATGGGGTATTAACTAATGGATTAATTGTGAACACATAACATATTTAGATCACCATGTTACCTTTTATTGTTTTAAAAATGCTATATTTGGTCAAAAACACCTATTAACATGTTTAATAAGTTTCATTTCCCTGCACTAAGTCACTCCCCCTTCAGAGCGCTATCACAACACAATCAGCTGCATCCCACAGATGAAACTACTGCACATCTCATCAGGTTTGTCAAGTTGTAGTGTATATTTTTGTATCATGCCTTTGTATATTTACAGTTATGCGGGAGAATGGGTGGCGTAGGCTTCTGGACTGAGCATTGGACAGAATCGCACTGCTGGGCCCGGTAGAGATCCCTAGATTACTCAAACATGTGTGGCATGTAAAACCTCTTCAGGCATGTTTTTGATGAAGGAATAACATTATAACATGATAGAAAGCTCAAAAAAAAGAACATTTTGCACAGTACCCCGTCTTTAATAAATGCATTTAAACAACCCCCTTAGCCCTGCACCTGGCCTCTGTTATTAAGCCCCCTGTAAATATAAACATAACTCTGAGCTTGTTTGCTCCATAGGAAACCTGGAGGTGTCCCTTCATGGCTGCAGTTAACGCTCTGTAATTAACTTTCAACAAATTCCCTCCGCGGGCTCGTTTGCTTTGGCTGCAAACTTTGTGTTGTCACACCTTTTCATTGAGATCGACCCAATGAAAACAGCACGTCTTTTTAGTTTAAACAAAGTGCATAATTAAAGCCAGGATTAGCTCCGTAAGAAGATGATTTTAGAAAGTGTTTGGTGGAGTTGGTGACAGTACTATTGTATCTCGTGTTTGTGTAGCTGGTGGATTCTCTGATGAGATGTTCTTTTTGTCTGTCAAGTCTCATGTGCTTTGAGTTGTTGAAAAATGGATAGTTCATTATGTTTTGCAAAATCTGACATGTTTATTTTTTGACAATTTAATTTTAATTTGATAACCCAACAGGATATCAATTCCCAAGGGACTTTTTTCTTGTTTCATATCTGTCTGAAGTTGTTTAATTAGCCAAGACCATAAGATGCTTTTTGAGGATTTTATGACATAGCATTTCAGGTGATTGTCTTGATGTAGAATTCAATGCTTGTTTTTAGTTCTGCATAATAATTTAGTTTGAGGGTAAATGCTTAATTTTACACAAATGCAATATAACTAGTCAAATTGTCTACTCTTAAACTGTGGCTAAAATGTGTATCTTTTGTTCAGTATGTACAAACCGCTATATTTAAATATCGTTGCAGTTTAAATATGGAACCAAATTGTCAAATTGTTTTGTCAGGAACAGAAAGGATTTGCACCTCTATCATCGCCTTTGAATTTGAAATGCATATTCACCCAGGCTGGAAAAAACGCTAAAATGAGCCTTTTTCAGCCATTGTTACTGGCGTGCTGCATTATAGCGCATGACTAAACGTTTACAATGCTCCTTAAAAACAGTCGTCTATCTCTTTGGTTTGACAGGTGTTATGAAATCCACGTCTCAAGACCTACATAAACCGGCGCCCTTAATGCCCTTAATGTTTTTTTTTTCCTGGCACTAGTCTGGTGTCATGGCGGCAGTGCGTGACATGGTAAATTGAGGTGTTTTATAGAAGTTTAAGTTAATAAAGAAGATTGCTCTGGAAACCTGCTTGGAGAAATGCCAAGATCCAGACGAGGCCTGACCTATTACGCAACATGGCACATTTACGTTCTCATTTTTAATCATTACCACCTTATGTTTAATGAGAGAATTCAATCAGCTTTGTGTAAATTCCATCCACAGTTTCATTACCGGGATTTATCATACGCAAATGTACGAGGGGAGAGGAAGTAGCACGGTGAATGCTAATTGTTAGATTAGCTGTGCGCTGTGCATCTTATTGCTGCTGTCTGCACCGTAGGAAAAGTAAATAGGCTTAGGTCGACTGCGCACAGATCTTCTCCCATCAGTAAATAAGACGGCATGGCCCCGAGGCATTGTCAAGGCTGCTTCCAACCATGATTCAGTGTGATGTATGACGCGGCCACTACACTGACCTACAATATTATGCAACAAGCCCCTCTCTCTTTCTCTCTTTTACTTTTTTTCACTCTCTTGCTCCTAAGCCTGGATGTTGCATTCCTGACGGCCATTAGCTAGTTTCAATACTTGTAAAATAACAGAGTTTGAGGATATTGTAGCGATAGCATTTCTGTTGACTTTTGTTGGGCACGGTAAGGTTTTGCTAACAGCTAACCTCAGATGCACTTTCTGGCCTTGCTTGAATTTTGACAACACTAAATATTGCTGCTTCTTTGCCTCAAGATCGACTCACTAACAGCATACATCTCTACCTAGTTTACTTCGTGGTGTTATCTAAGTGTATTGCAAACCTAACTGTTCATTCGTCATTTTTGCCTGTATCGTTGATTTTGATGAATAATCAGCTTTTTGTTTATTTTGTTGTTTATATTTGCACATTGTTGATGTCACTGTCATACCTGATATACCTAGAAATAATTACTACTTTGTGATGTGGAGCAGCTAACCCATGTGATTTACCAAAGATCAAGTAGGTATTTCTGATTTTGAGTTCTGATTTTCAGTGTTAAATTTCAGCCCCTTCAGATGTAATATTTTGTATGATTGCACACAAAGATTTTCTCTCTGCTTTTTCCCACTTCTTCACGTATTATCAAGACTTACTTTTTGTCGTGTATAAGTGCTACATGGACATCAATAGCCTGTTTTAAAATCCTGTAGATATTTGTTGATGTTGTGTGAGGAGGGCGTTTTGGTACAACCTGTTTCCTGATAGAAGATCGATGTGAGTGGAGCTCATTTCCTTCCGCTCTGCTGTAGGATGTGGATCAGAGATGGACCATGTTCAAATGTGTCTGCGCTGGACTCATTTACAGAAGGACATGAGCCTTTTATGTTGGACACTGATTTTATTTGTTCAATTCAACACTTCTTTTGAACACAAGATTTTAATTACATTTTTTTTTTAATATCAAAGAGGCAATGTTGTTAGTGGAAATGTTGGTTAATAGATAGATGGTAACCTCCACAAACATGGTGATGCCAAAGAGAACTTTTACTTTATATATTTTCAAGGTAGTTTCAAGAAATGCGTGTCAGGTTTCACACCACACAAAGGGTGACTTGTGCAGTTGCTGAGCCAAGACCATATTTTAGGAATGAGATATAGATGGTGTAATTTTTAAGCAAAATCAAAACTCCCTCATAGCTTTCCATTATAGTTTGTGAGAAGAATGATCGCCAAACTTGTAAGATATATCTTTATTGACTTGCTCAGGCCATGCTATTTTTTATCAAACCACACATTTATTCAATTGTGACAGGTGAATTTGACTCAGCTCATGCTTAATTTAAAAACACATTGATTTTTGCACCTGAAGATGAGATGGATTTTGTTTTAGTTCCAGACCACACATTGTTGTAAAACAATGCTTATCTGAGTCTATTTTTTATACTGCATGAAGATATGACATGTTAACCATTTAAATAAGTAAGCTCTCGGATAATGGACTGTACAGCCAATATAAAATGAAAGATTTGTAGTCAGTTTTGTTTAATGAAAAATGTACAAACTGGCATGACTAGAAAACATTTAGCTGTTGAAATCTTCCCAAATGCTAAGTGCGCATGTTGTCCACCTGCCTTTCTCTTGGCTACGAGGCGACGTTTTATTTCACCTAAACGTTTAATTAGTGAATTTGGAGAAAATCCACTGGACTTTCTGAACTTGGTCATTAGCCCTCCACTCGAACTCTTTCACTGAAGGCCTTTGTGCCAGATGTCACGCACCGCAGCACTGAAATGTTAAATATCCCCTGGAAGAAGAACTCATATCGCCAGTTCATTAGGAAGTCTCTCACATCTGGGTGGGAGGGCCTCTTCTCTTTAGCCTTAAGCTGCGGTCTGATTGACATTATGGGATTTTAAATGAACCTCAGCGTCATTATGCTCCAATGAGACGGAGCAGAGGCTTGTACTGAGGGCAAGAATTGGAAATTGCTTGTGATCTCGACAAAGTTTTTAATGAAATGACCTGACATTTTAAAAGCCAGAAAAGCTGAGTCAACTACATACAGTGGTATTGAGAAAATTAAGAAATATATGCTATTATTGTTGTTGTGTCATTGTTTCATAAATGTGGAGTGTGAATCATTCCTAATTTACGGCTCCCATGTCTCAATTTATGGCTCATAGGCTTTATTAGACAGGACAGTACAGTGTGAAATGGAGTGAAGAGTCGGGAGAGACATTTGGCAAATTGTTTGAGATAGGATTCAAAGTCATAGCTCACCCCCTAAGCAGTCCTGGAGCACAGTGGAGCAGAAGTCTTAATGGCAAATATGGGTAGACATATAATATCATGTTGGGTATCTTTGTTTTACCCTTTACACAAACCATAGCAAAGCATCCAATCATTGCATCACAGAAGCAGAAAATATTTTCTTATGTATTTTTTTGCCTGCCTCTGAATTCTTGACATCAGCAGAAGTGTCTGCAGTGTGGTGTGGTAGTTTGTGATCCCTGCGTAACTGACTGTTGGACAGGTCACTGGCTGTGCTTCAGAAGAGCCCTGACAGGCTAAAGGCTGCTGCCCTGTCTCTCTCCTCCCCCTCTTGTTCTCACACCAAAGGCCTGTGTGGATGTCCAGTGTGTTCAGCGGCGCAGTAAGCTCTCCCGGCTGTGCGCTTGTCTGTCTCTGTGCACTCCACCAGGCAAATGGTCAAATGGTCTAACACTGAAGAGGAAAGACACGAGACGAAACAAGTGCCGTTTGTCCTATACCAAAATGTAAGGGGAAAGGGGGGTGACAGTGAAGTGACATAGGATGCTTAATCAAAGCATGTAAGGCAAGGGTGAAAACAGAACCATATGTTTTATTATTTTATAGTTTCTATAATGACACAATGTGTTAGCGAGTTTGCCCGTCAGAGGGTCACCAGTTCAACTCAGTTTCAAGCTCAAATTTCTTTCTCTTCAGCCCCTAAACTTTTGCTTAAGGAATAATTGCTGTTTACTGGGTCTTGTATTTGATAGAAGCCATAATACAATCAACATACACCATATGAATATAAGCTTTATAATGTGTGTCTTTATACAACCATGTTTTACATCTCTATATATTATTATGCAGCACAGATGCAACCCATTTTGCTATTGCAAAAGATTCCTATTAAAGAGTCTACTTTTAATGTTAACGACGTCTCTCTCCTCTATCTGTGAGTGGCCGTCTGAATGGGACCGAGTTGATGGCGCTGTTCTGAAGAGGCCTGTGTTTATCTGTGGAGATGGGTCTCGGGCAGCAGAGGTTATCAGGCTGCCCCGCGGTTGTGTAAAAAGGCGCGTGGATGAATGGGAAGTGCTGCCACAGTCGCCTCCGGAGCTGCAATGCTTTCTTTCCATTATGTTGTTTTTGAGCCTGTCTCCTGTGGCCTTTCCTCTGTGCGGGCGCTCCCTATGGCTCATCCTTCTCTTGAGTGAAGCTGCAGTTACTCCTATCACTTTATTCTAGCAAAGATATCAAGGAAATGCCTTGGCGTCTCCAATGATGATATAACAGAACAGTGTTGTATTTTGTTTAGAAGTGAAATTAAAACTGAAATGACTCGATTGACCCAAATCTAATAATTGCATTGAAGAAGGTCTTTGTAACAGACTTCATCACTTTAGCACTATTCTCTAATGATGTTATTATTATGCCAGATGCCATAAATCTTATCCTCCATGTTTCTAAGCTTGGGCTAAGTTACCTGTGACCCAATGCTGCCCAATTATCATTCCTTATACTGTACATAGCAGCATCACTATTGAGAACTCAGCTGTTTTCATATTATTGTTTTGACTTGGTCTTTACACCTGACAACCTTCTTTGTGCCACACTTTATCCAGGCTTGGAACGGGCACAAATTCTCTTTGCACCCCTGAATCATTATGCTTTGTAATGCTTGATGAAATTGGAGCCTTGTCTATTGGTTTTGGAAACTGTAGTGGACAAAGTGAAATAGCTGTGTCATTTTGAACAAACATGGAGTGTCAAAATAATTGTGTACAAATGGTGATTCATGAGGAGCTGGGGCCCGTTTGCCCAGGCTCCCAGAATCGTGGCTACCATTGGCTGAAGCACTCAACTGTAGTTCCCAAACCACTTTACCTTTTGGAGACTGGAGTTCTTACATTCCCATTGTGCTAGCCATCTTCTTACAGGTTGGTATCACAAATTTTCAAAAAATAGAGCTCTTTTGGCAATCATAAATAACTACTAGCCTTCACTCTAAAGCATCACTGGTGTAAATGTTTCTACTTTGACGTTAATCCACTGGTGTAAGTGTAAATCTACTGGGCTCTGGCTCCATCACACCCCTGCCAGAAGTGATTTCGGTTGTTGGTGCGATTCCAACACAGATGTCTATTTAACCACCGCTCAATGTCTCCCAGCTGGCCCTCTCTGAGCCGGTTTGGACCATGCCCTTGATTTCGACATTGGTCTTCGTTTACAGAAAAGAGGGATTGGGCCAATGCTGCTAATATAATTTAAAAAGGCTCTCTCTCTAGTTTATCTGCGCTGTACATCCTGAATTAGGTTCCCCAAAGAGTCTGAAAGAGTGCAGTGCTTTTGAACAGTTAAATCAATGGTAGAGAGAAGGACTGAGTTTTTTAATCAGATCTTTATAATGCCATCCACTTGTGCTCAAGGACTTTGGGGGAGGACACAATGCACATAATTTAGAAATGAACTTAGTTTAGACTGGTTTCACTGCAGAACTGACAAGGCTTTCGTCATCTGCAGGATTTTTTCTATTCTATTATCTCAGAGGAGAGTCTGGGCAGTTCTTTTTCTTTCTGTTGTTCCTCCATACATCAGATTTGATAAATTACATTCATTCTAGTCCTTGTCAAAATGCTTTACTGAATTTTAATGTAGTTGCTTTTTGGAACAATTGTAGTCATTTTTAGAAAGTTGTTTATGTAATGGTGTCTGTTGTTGTCTAACTGAAGTTAAAGGTGCACTATGTAGCTTTTCTGGCGGGGGTCTGCTACCTGCTTTTCTATAGAGATGTCATTGCTTCCACTCTATGGTATTTACTTTATCTATTTCTATAGAGGTCATTATTTGACACTTCCAAAATGCATGTTATTCAAGGCATTTAGGCAAGACAAGTTTAACGCCATACTGTGGAACATTCCAGGCAAGCAATAACATCTCCATGGAGACAAGCTGGTGGTGAACCGGACCCACCACCAGAAATGTTACATAGAGCAAGACAAGGCAAGTTTATTTGTTTAGCACAGTTCATACACAAAGTAATTCAAAGTGCTTTACAGAATAAGAAAGACATTAACATCACAATACAATAAATCAAACAATAATCGTCATAAAATTAACATTAAAAGAGAAGAGTGCAGAATAAAAACCTTTCAGTCATATGCACAAACAGAACCGTTCACATCTTCAGGAAGACTGTTCCAGGTTTAGCTGCATAAAACTGAAACGCTGATTCTCCATTTTCAGTCCTGACTCCGGGCACCAGCAGGAGGCCGGTCCCTGAGGTCCTCAGAGTGTGAGGTTCATATGACACTATCATAATACAAGTTTAATTGGTGTCCATTGGTTGTGCTCTCTGGAGAACTTTGTCAAAACAAGTTTGATTATGATAAGCTTTTGTAAATCTTTTTTCAGTGGAAAAGACTGAAGTTGGACTCTGATATTTTTGGTGCTTTCTCTCTCTGTCACTTGGCTACATTTGTTTTGGGACGTTGCCTCTTGTCGCTGCCTGAGTTACAAACACATTTATCGTCCACCACGCCGAAGACTAATATTTTTGTTGTCGTACTGCTTCCAGATAAGTCATTTAGCCGGTGATGTAATTTGACATGGTGTCCTGGCCCTCCATGTGTCTGGATCAGATATTTGCTTTGGGTAATTGAAATGGATGGAGTAATTCTGCTGTTGCCCTCCCTTAGGTTCCTGTGCTTCTGGCAGTGTGTGGATGTATCTCTGGTGATGTAAATGCCTGGGACAGATATAGAAACCACTGCTGCTGCCACTGCTACTATGGGAATATAGTACAGGGCAATGTATGGTTTTGGCATTATAACACAATATCCGTTTTGCTATAAAACCCAATGTAATACTGTAATTATATTGGTCAGGAGTCTTGCGTACAATGAAAGCTTTGGAAAAAAAGGTCTTTTCAGGTCGATTCAGACAAGTCCTGTTTTATTTCTGGTTTTGACTTGTAGTCCATTGCATTGACCTTGGTTTGGACTAATTTTGTCTTTATTTGATCCTGTATTAATAATCCCATTTTGTCTTGCTATGAATTGTAAAAAAAAATAAAAATGTTAGGAGAGAAAAAACGATTGTTAGGAGTTCATTACCTGCTTCAAAACTAAAAATACACCACATAATTTGTATTTTGCAGTTCTCCTCTGACTCAGTGCTGCGTCGGTATTAATTAATCATCCACACACCCCTGAGCAGAACAACAAGCCTATGCACCAGGGCTTTGGGTGCCCTCAAGGCCTGAAACACAACACGCCACGCCTCCCACCCACCACCCAAATGAACACACTCCCATAGACTCTGAGCCACCTCCTCCGGGGCATCAGGGAGTAAATAAATAAAGAGGCCATGCTGCAGGGACCAGACCTGGGTCACTCCAAAAGGCTGGAACAGTCACTCAGCCCCAGCGGACGTTCAAGATCGGACACAAATAAATTACAGCAGACTTTTCCAAATTGGACTTAAAAGTTTGGGATGCCCTGAGAACTTTTAAAGAAAAAGCCGTTTCAGGCAAGTTCTCATGAAGGATGTGTTAGTTTTTTTCAACTTTAAGGGAGCATGATTAGCCGCAAAATATAATTCATTTATAATAACTGCAGTTTTAATAGCCTTAACAAATCATGCTCAAGGACTTAATTCATAATGATCTAATAGTTTATTAAGAATACCCTCACTCGTTACCCAACCCAACCCAAAACATGCACAATAGGTACAATCCTCCAACAAAAAGTAGTCCTGACCAAGCCTAGCAACAAGATCTCCGGGTGCAGAACTGCAGCGCCCACTGCCCCTGTTCAGGTGCCCCAGCAACAGTGAAGGATGGGTCAAATGCAGAAGACAAATGTCTCTACGTCAACAATAAAGTGTATCTTAACCTTAACCTTACCCCTGAATTAAGTGGTCACTTAGAAATAAAATGAGGAAATTGGCCTAAATATTTGAAGTATTAGTTAAAAGAAATCACAGAGGCACAATTTTAAACATGCTTTGATACTAAAAAAGACGAGCTTTATACTAACGTCTGGCAAGGGAAAAATACTCAAGATATACCCAAAAAACACCATTCCATTTTTAGCACATGTAGCAAAGACGAAGTAAACATGTAAACTGCAAATCTCCAGCATCAGCTCTAATCCTTTTTGTAATTCTTACTCAGCATATTATAACAGCTTTGCCTGAAATCCCTCCCTCTTATCACAGTTAGATTTCTAGATCAGCTCTACCGTCTTTGAGTTCAACCTTGACAAAAGTGTTGACGCTTGAGTATCTGGCAGTAGGAGCCAAAAGGTTAATACACTTTAGGGACTGTGCGAGTTTGTGTGCGTCAAGATGTTTTTTCTTTTTTTTCTTTCTACAATAATGCGATTAGCCCAAAAGCTTCGCCATCACTTTTGTGTTCCTCCCATCCATGACCTCTCTGTGCTGTGCTAGTCTGGTTCGGAGGAGAGCGAGGGCTAAATGGGATCACCGGTCTGAGCTTACGATGTCGAGATCTGGATCAAAATGTAGGATTAGGGATTAGACCTGCAGTTTGCATTGAGTTAGCATTACAAAACAGGACCAAGAGCCATTCGGAGATAAGAAAGGCAGCCATTGGAGGGGAACTTTTATTGATTTATTCTTTACACTCACTCTGAATTCAATAGAGAAATATAGAATCTTCTCCTCAAATGCGGTTTTGCTTTCAGAATTTTGAAAACTGAAAGTAAGTTTTGAATTGCTGAGTCAGAAAGCAGTGCCATAATAATAGCATTTTCTCAGCAAGTAAGGCTGTTTCTCCACCACCAATCTGAATAATCGGTATAAATGTGACTATTGGGTAAAATTCCCTGTTTCCTAGAACTTACTTATAGATAAGTTATACATTTATTTTGCCCTTCTCAAATGTATAATTTTGTCAAATGGATGTTCTGAATAGATTTTCGATTATATATTATCAACATTAAATTATATGACCCTTTGAGGCTACCATTTTTTTGTTTTAATTAAGAGCTCCAAAGTGACAGGAGAAGTCTGCTGTTTGTTTGTGCATTATGCATGTCCAAAAAGCCAAACATTATCTAACCTAATGGGCAAGTTATAGACTGTAAAGTCAAGGTTAACATGCTCTTTGACACCAATTTGATTCCATCATTATCCAGTATAACTTGTATAATGTACAATAAAACATTGTGTAATGCTGTGACAAGCAAACAAGCATTCACAGTCCATTACTTTTTTTAGGTTTTGAGTCATCTTATTGATATTTTGGTATCATGATGTCTACATTCATTCAGCGTCTCCTTTCTCACTGGCCTTACCTGTTTCCACACAATTAACTCTGAACAAACAATATAATACAGACGTGCAGTGAGCTTCAGGCACTTGACACTTGTATTACCAGAGCTTTCTCCATTGTCCACAACACAGCAGCACTGTTACACATCTCATGTTGGTGGATTGCAGTGCAAACAGAGATAGTCCAGAGCGATATGAGATAGAAGCGCACTGTGACCCAGAGCCGGAGGGCACAGTGTAGCACGGAGGTCAGGGTTTCGCAAGGTGAGGTAATCCATGTGTCATTTACGGCCGTTTCATTTCAGCCCGGAAGCAAAATAAAAGTCACTGAAGAAGAACGCAGCAAATGCAAAAGATCGGATGAGGATGCAGAGGGTACAATGTGGTTTTCCAGTGCAATAAAAATAGTATAACCATAGCAACGGAGCTCAACAGTGACCACCTACCCCCTGGTTTTGTAAATTTCCCATTTATTTTTCCTGTAGACTGTTAAAATGTTAAAAAATGTAAAGCTTGCTCACGGCTAATCAGCTATGTAAGAACTAATGACCACAAGACCTATAATTTGATTTAAAGTCTGTTTCTGAAACTTTATAAACCACAAAGTTATTAAAAGATTTCACAGCGCGTTTTGAACTGCCTTTTTTTTTTTTTTTTTTTCAAAAAAAATTATTTCCAAACCAGAGCGGATTTCGAAGTGGGGGGACTGCTGAGG
>KN480017.1:97916-145115 GCA_000787095.1 Periophthalmodon schlosseri
TTCTGTTTTTTCATGGATTTGTGGCTGTCATTGGCAAATTCTTCTGCCAGATAACCACCACATTGCCTCTTATATTTAATAAGTCTACTATGGGTGCACGGTATCGACAAAAATTAATATCTCTATTTATATCCATTAACTGTGACAATATGTAGTAAATTTAATGGCAGTGTTTGAGAAATATACCAAAATGTGCCTGTAAATGTTGAGGTTGATCGTAACATTAAAAGCAAAATCGCATCTTCTACTATGGAAGGTGTCAAATATCTACCATGTTATGAATCATCTTAAAATCATAGCTTATCATAAATCAAAAATGTATGTAAAACAGGATATTTTGTTCTTTCTGGACTGCGAATGTATTAATCCAATAATTTAAACAGCAACACAGAAAACGTAATTGCCAAGTAACAGAAATGCTACAGAACGCTACATCTTATCAGGAGCACAACACATACAAAACAAACAAACATACTCTTAACATTTTTCTCTTTCCAGTAAATTGTGCGTGAAATCTATGAACTTTCGCAGCGTACTTTCAATATGTCTTTTTGATGGAATGAAAGCATTGTGGGCCTCTCAATCATCCGAGCCGCCTTTGTCGCCTGATTGGATAAAGTGGAGGTTATTTCCTTGTGAACGTGTCACTGTCGCTAAAGCCCACTTTGTTAGTAGTTAGTCACAACTGATGGACACTAATGGAGTTCAACATCAAAATGCACCTCAACACACCAGTGAGTGAGAGGTTGGAAAAATGCCGTGTCAATTTCACATTTCCGAACACTCAGAACTTGTGTTGGCACAATACTGAAATCTCAAACTACATTTCGGTACTACGGAAAAGGCTCAAAATTTTATACAGTTTTCAACACTCATTTATTTAATGTTACCATGTGGTCTTGTACTATAGGTATTGGTCCATTCTAAAACTCTTCATAAAGGTCTAAGTCCTTTTAGTATCATATTATTGATCAAATTAGTTTCAAGTGTCGTTTCAGTATCAGAACTACAACTTCTGCTTCTAAAAGTTCAAACTTTTGCTTCAAACAAAGGTAAAATAAAACAAAAAATTGACAGTTAATATTTTCAGAAATGTACTCTGAACATTTAAAACTAAGGGATCGATTCCTCCAACGCATTTATCTATTTGAACAAGGGGTTGTGCGTCATTCATGTTGACATTACTGTTGCCTCAGAAAGTAATTCCAAAGTTTATAAAGTTTCCAAAGTTTCAAAGTAAAAGAATTTCCTGAAGCCATTGCCGAGTCATTGCATTCACCAGAGACAGACAGATAAATGGACAACCCGAGGAACGGTCCCGCGGCTTGAGACGTCCACAGCTCAGAGGCAGAAATATAAAAACTACCTTCAGAAGACAGGAGCCATTATCCACGTGGATGGAGGGGAAGAGCAGGACCAGGGAAACGGAAAGCCCACAAGTCGTTAGCTAACAGCGTCAGTGCCTCCATTACAGTGTCCCCATAGACCATCTATCACATTGTTCTGTACCTATAAGTCCACACGCTCCCTAACGACACATCCATCTTCACCTACAGCCATTGTTTTAGTTTTTAAACAAGTTTTGTCATGCTCTGAGCTTTCTTCCACTTGTTTCAAAACTACTTCTGTGTTCCACCACCACAGAAAAGCATGTATGAAAAGCAGAGGGAGAAAACAATAGTCTCATTTTATTTATTTATTCTCCTTTCACTGTTGTTTTCAATTTCATTCCAATTTCATATAACATTTGTCAGTTTTTCAGAAGCTATCGAATATTTCAAGAAAGCTTTTTCCCGCTGTTTCATATTTTGTCAGTTCCCTTGTATATTCGTGCCATGGTTCACAACATGATTTTCTTCAAATGTGCCCAAACAACATTCACTACTAAACAGTATGCAGTATAATGTATTAGTTATGGCTTTATTACACTGTTTGCTTAATGGTGGATAGCTGCCTGGCTCCATTTTAAGTCTTGTTCCACCCATCTTTCACTTCTCCCATGCCAGTCTTGTGAGTCTCGTGGATGGTGCCCTCTTGTCGTCTGTGTAAATCCCTCGCTCTCACATGATCCTCTCACTTTCCTCCTCAGTCTTCATCAAACGACCACAGAACACCCCTCCCAAGTCACTGCTGTTTCATGTTCAACACAAGTACCACACACACTGCCATCTGCTACTTGAGCAAACTCCACTCCGCTTCTCTGACCACCTTCGATATCCCTGCCTGCTCTTTTGGTCTACAGTCTATACTTGCAGACTGCAGCTGAATTTCACTTTCAGATCTGTCCATCTGGTGTCCAATCTCGCAGTCTGGTGCTGACAGGGAGCAGGTTTTACAAAAGTCTTTACAATTTCTCTTTTTAGACTGGCAAATCGACGTGACTGAATAACTAATCTGACCTTATCATCCAACCAGACGCCACTCACCTAAGAAGCTACGCACAGTTATTACTCTTTTTCTCTCTCTCTCTCTCTTTTTTAAGCTTTTTCATATCCATTTTCTTTCATTTTCAATTTCAAGTTTTTCAAAATGTCTACTTTTCAATTCTGACTGCACAAGTGAAAAATTTGGCAGAAATTAACAAGGGATTTTGAGGCAAACTGTTCTGAACACGATTTATTTTGTAATTTGTCACTTGCGCTGTAGACTTTTCAAATTGCAATTCACATATGATACATTACTTATGAATACATGTGTTACTAGACAGAACTAGGCACTGCTACTGAAACACTTCTTTATCTGTATTTATACAGGGAAAACAAATGAGAGCACTTGGGCTCATACAAACAGAAAAACAAACAAAAAGTATATAAGTCCATATAAAACATTAAAAACCGGTACAGGCGTGTCTATAAAGGTTTGTTACTAGATTATGAAACTGCGATTGTGTCACCAACTTATCCAGTTTTGCATTTCTTTGAACAGCTAAAGCCCTCTTTCAGCCATCTTTCCCGCCTCTTTCCGGCTAGTCCTTAACCTTATGCATTCATGTGGTCTGGTATTTAATGTTCCAGTATCAACGATTAACAAGCAGGTGAGGTATTCAGGCAGTTTTTGAAGTCGTCCCTTATAGATACATTTCATACAGTGCTGTTCTCTTCAGTGATGGCCAACCCACTTTTCCATAGAGAATACAGTGATGGGTTTCAAATCCATCACCTGTAATAAAAACAAAGGGCAAAGAGAAATAGTGGATCCAGTGGTTTCAAAGCAGAGGGTGAAGTCAGCATGTACACCACATCCCCATAATCCAGTGCAGAGAAGTGCTATAATTGTACTGTTCCTTAAAAATAATTACTACAGAACAGAAATAAACACATAGAAATGAATAAAAAATCCTCTGAGTTTTGTTCAGATTTGAGCCGCAGACGTCGAGTTGAGATAAAAGCTGGAGGATTGTTATTATGGTGTGAATTCTTGGCGCTTATGTCTGGGGAAAGTGGTGGGAGGACTTAAACACGGCTAAAAGCTTTCCATTAGAGTCTGAATCACCAGCCACTAACACAGAGCCAGCACTGCCTTTCAAAACTCTACCCACTGTCAACAATGAAACACTAACACAAACGTTGTTCATTTTGCACTGAAAACGTTTCCTGTGAATATTGGACTCATTTTCTATTTGCGGATCCCTGTTTATTACACTAATAGTGAGGAGATTATGTCCTGTGTATATTATATAGTGCATTTCCTTCCATGCAGCTGCCCTTGCTGAGTTGATATGATGTACAGATGGTCAGAGAGTGAACTGAATAGTAATGTACTCGAGGAAAAAAGACAAAGGAGAAAGAGAAAATAAATCTTAGAAGGAGCTAAACAGATGGTGATTTTCACATTGTTTGAAAAGGTTTCCACACTAACTACTTGCAATAAATAATGATGCAAGGCCGTTTTGGGAGGAGATATTTTTAGGTTAGCTTGTCACATTAGCATAACAAGTAAAAGTGGAATGATGGTTACTTGACGTTGACGTTGACATGATTTTTGGTTGATGGAGATGTGTGGGATCCTGACCAACTTCACAAAGGAAAAAAGGGGTTTGATTGGGCCATATGCCAAAAGATAATCATGACGATTTCAATTCTTTCAGGATTCATGAACACACATTAGATTTATACTGTCTTTAAGAAGCAGCTACAGCTATTTGCTTCTTCTGAGAGCTCACACTGACTTAATCCACCTGTCACTCACTCAGAACATTGTAGAGGCTGACCTATAAGAGAATCAGGAAAAGTATGGTTGAGCATAGAGCTATATCAAACAGAAAAGCACTGAATCACAATATAACAATATCACTAAAATAGCATGTCATCACAAGGATCAGACCACAATTAATTTTTTACAAAAAAGGCCCTATTTTGTTCATTACAAACAAGCTGCTCCCAGAAAATCTTTGATAGTACATAGTAGGGCTGGGCGATAAAATTGTCATTTTTTTTCTCCAAAAATTTGATTTGATTTTTTCTCCCTCTCCACTAGAAATGTTTTGTAAACTACAGAAAATGGTCAAAACTGAAAAGATTGTATTCGGTGATCATATTTAGCCCATTGGCCATTGGGAAATCTTTTATGAATGAGATAAAATTAACTATTGCATTAAACATGCAGCCCCAACATTTAATTTGACACTACTGATTGCAAAGCAGTCAGCGCTGCATGGTTCTGTTCTAAACTTTGGTCCCTGTGACTGTAGGGCGCGGCCTTTCTTGCATTTTCAATGCAATTTCCAATGCAAGAAAGTGGGGAAAATAAAAATCAATTTTCCTCCAAACAACTTGATTTGAATTTCAAATTTGATTAATCGATTTAATCAATTTTTTGCCCAGCCCTAGTACAGCAGTTTCCCTGAATATGTTTTGAGTATTTCTTAAACTTGAACACTGACCCCACCTTTGTAATCAGTTTGTCAACAACTTCTTTGTTGTTTTTATTTTGCCTATGGCTCTTGATCTTCCTCCCAGCTTTACCTTGCCCTGAGCTCCCTCACCTGTCTGAGGAAGCATTCAGAGCTGCAGGCCTCATTAGTGGTTGGAGTAAAGATTCTTTGAAATCTCAGTTTTTTTGCTCCTCGCTCGATGTCTGCCTCCTGCTTCGGGCTAATCACTGGAGATGAGCTGCACTCCTGACGTTTCATCAGCACTCATAATCGCAGCCTGCTCCATCTGTTGAGAAAAATAACTCTTTTTTTAACTTGTAAACATAACTTCTGCAGTTTACTTCTGCCAGCACATGTCATGTATGCTTAAAAAGTGGCAGGAGTTTCTATGTTTATTCTAAGAGTGCTGTTGAATGTTTTATCTGTTTGTAGAATATATGAAGGTCTATGGTTTAAGCCGTCTGCTTTCTCTTGTTTGTTGCAGGGAGTATAAAAGGCGCGACGATAGTGGATGCCTTGGATACTCTCTACATCATGGAGATGTTTGAGGAGTTTGACGTCGCCACTGACTGGGTGGAGAAGAACCTCGACTTCAGTGTGGTAAGAATTTTCACTTTGTTATACGGAATAGAAATATATTTTATATATTAAAGCAGATTTTTTCCCATGTATTTGAGCAAAATTTGTCTCGCCCCTGTACAGAGAAATTGTATATGCAGCTCTTGAGGTTAAAATAAGTCCCCGGTGTACAGTCTGCTTCTAATTATAAAGCGTTTTATTGTCCAATCAGGAAAGAATAATCAGGAATCATGCAGAAAATGTCAGAGACCAGTGAAAAATAAGTCACAATCAAAACATTTTCATCTCATCCCACTCATCTTTTTATATTTAAATCATTTTATCTGGATCTACCTTTTGTCACCTTTTGCTTGAACTGTCTGTATTAATGGCCATATTGGAGATAGATATTGGAGGTAAGAAAATACCTTTTAGAACCTTTTAGGAACTAATCCACTTTTTAGTGTTTTGTTTACTGTCAGCGTCCATAATGGAAGTTATTCAGGCAAAGGTAAGTGTACAGTAAAGTGTTTAAATCCAAGTACACTCCTGCTCCATTGTGTCCACAGCTGAATATGTAATTAAAACTCAGGCCCACAGATGAGATGCATTGTAACTGTCACTTTGTTTTTAAAAAGCTTTCACTCCACCTCTCCCCAAACAACAGAGGAACGGCTCATTACAACTCTAAGGATTTCCTCAAAGCTCTCTGCCAAGGACACACTGCACACTGCACTCCCAGGGCCTGTAAAAGTCGGATTATGAGCTTGTCAAGTGGAGGGAATGAGTATTTACAACAGCCACAATGGCACTTTTGTAGATGAAACTTCAGGGTTTCGACCAAAACTTTTGAGTGCTGTTTTTAGTCTGAGGAACGGCACCTGCAAAGTCACAGGCAAATTGAAATGGTTTGTCCTCGAGACTGGAGTTTACCATTTGCACAGCTGAGTAAATATTGCACTTATTCACACTGTTGATCTGAAATAAAGTAGCTGCTTTACTTAAATGAGTTCACATATGCCATTGTAACGACTGACTACAAAGAACTATTGGAGTCAATTTGATAGTCATAATGCCAGTATATAAACAACTTTGTTATCAAAACTAGACACATCAGAAACTTTACTTTGCTTAGAATTAATAGGCCTATCTGAAAAAGAAAATAAGTAAAAACACAAATTGTGTTTACTCATTTTGCGCATGGCTTCAGGCAAATTATCACTTCCAGCCTTTTCGCAACTGCTGTGAAAATTGAGCATAACTAGTAGTTTCAGCAGTTTTAAGAACTTTTATTTCTTCAATCATTGGCACTTATATTTTGGTTCCTCGTTTCCATGTCAGTTTTAGATTTTAATGTCACACAGTTTTGTTTATCTGGAGACGTAGGATTTTGCTCGTCTTCACCCACGCACTTACTTGAATGTTAGTGAGAATCCTGCCTGATTACCGTCTTCACTCCGGCCTTGTTGTTGCTTTATTTTTCCTTTAGTTCATCTGCTGGTGATCTGTTCTGACAAATAGTGCCTCAGAGAAGAGACAAACCATCGCCACACGATATTTGCTCAGCTTTTTCTTCTAAAATGACATTTCAAAGCTACAGCTCCACTTTAAGGGCACAGCTGTAGATGCAGACAGCTCTTTATAAAACATATAAAAGCATGTGATTTTTTTTTCTTCATGAGTCGCTTCTTGTTGTGCTCGGAGATACAAACACTCCTGGATACTGTCGGAGATGCCAGACTTTCTCCACTATCCCCTGCAGTGGAGATTTAAGCCGCCCTTCAACTCCTCTCAACGCAAGTTTGAAATCAGAACTTTTTGAATTCTAGACATTTTTAGTTTGTTGGCTTTTGTTTGTTTATCTGTCAGCCGAATAACTTAAAGGTGCACCTGCTTGTCTCCATGGACATGTAATTGCTTTGCCTGGAATGTTACAGGTCAGATCTGTGGAGAGAAGAATAGCTGTTTTTGTAATTCAATAAATGAGAGATTGTGTTTTTTATCAAGCAGGCCAAGAAAAATTGTGTGCCGCCAAAAAGTATGTTGAAAATTGAGGAAATCCGCTTTTCACTTAGCATCTTTCATTATGGTTTTAAAATAACAGCCTTCTTTCATCACATGAAAATGGCTTACTGGAAGGCACAGGTTGCCAGAACTGTACATTGCAAAGTGATCTTGCGTCAGAGCCGATGGAAAACAATGGCTCCCCTGCCGAGATGGAGCAGCTTGAGTGACAGGACGACTGCTGGCAAACACATACGAATAAGACGAGATTATGCATAGAAACCTGCTGGAGATGTATGCATGAAATAACAGGTTGAAAGGGGTACAGTAAAAGGATTGAAGCGGTTCTTGAAGGTATTAGAGGTTACGCAGAAATTGGCGAACATGCTTTTTGGAGTGAGGCCTTGTCTTAGATCTGTAAACATAGTCATATTTGTATTCAGAAGAGAAAGTCTGTGTCTTTCTAATGAGGAGCTTGAAGCATAATTAGGCTGGTTTTACAATACAGGCCAACTTCAAAGACGCGAAAGCTGTCCATGTACTAGTGAGTCTTTCTGGCTTATCAGCAGTAAGGGTGAGCTTGAAGATGTTGAATTTGAATGTAGTTTATGATTGATGTTATTGGAGCAAAATGGTTTCTGAGAAGATCAAAGATGGAGATGTTGTGGTCATATAGAAGAAGTGATTAGCACGATTCTCAGACGAAGTGCGTCATTCAAACAACTACTGATTTGAATAGGGAGGAAAAAACGATATTATGGGCTTAAGTTGCAGAACAGAGGTAAAATGTTTTGCCAGTTTATTTCTGAGTGTTGTGGTGAACAGATAGTCGGTCTTTGAGATCAACGAGTTGAAGCTGGTTTGTGTGGAAAAAGCGCGTCTGAGATGTATTTGGGTCCTGATCTATTAAAGTGTACACGAGAGCAGGCTGCGATGAGGTCAAAGTGACGAATGCAAAAAAGAAACATTTGCTTTGGGGACGTGACCGGCTACTGTGGTGATGACTCACAGCTCATGAGTCGCCATGGGGCTCAGACTCAAATAAGTTGTCTCAGTGCAGCCCAAACATGGGATAATTTTGTCTTCTTACACTAAAATGTTCCTTCATGTATCAACTACTCTCCAAATGTCAAAGCTTCTGACAAACCTAATATGTCTGTACTGACATACTGTGTTTATTCAATATAGAGATCTGACTATAAGTTCCAGTGATCATTACCTGATGTGCCATACCATCCAATGACGTATAAACAGATTTTCTTCTGCGTAGATCACCAGAGAGCGCACTTTAGTCCTTGCCTCGCTTTGCCAAAACGTCAGTTATTTTTATGACAGGAAGTGTTGACTTTTCCTTTCTGGCTCTGACACAGCTGAAGATCATAAGTTTTCCTTGTGAGCGCTTCATTTCTGACAGGCCATCTCTCTGGAGGTTTATAAAACCTGTTCTCTTGCTCCTCGCCTTTAAATAGATTTAAAGGTGTTGCTCCGTTTGGCTGGAAATAAATGGCAGTGACCTGCAGTGTAATGTGCAGTGGGATTTTTGTGTGTCTTACAGCTACAGTGGACTCACTTTATCTCAAGTTTTGTCTTTGTTTGAAGTAGTTTGTCTTCCCTGAAGCTTTTGAAGACACTTAAAGGTTTCATCATCATCTCTTGTGTTTGGTTGTATTCCTGAGGCTGACAAATCAACAAAGTCAAAAACAACTAACTCTGTAATGAACAGAAAGTAGATAACATCAATCAGTTGGTTGTTTGTGTTTTGAGTTGGCCACTAGCTATAGATAAATCTACAGGAAAGACGACATGCATTAAACTTGAGCTGAGTCTGTGTCACTGACTTTTATTGAGACCATTGTAAAACATGAGCCAGAGCAATGCGCTCGTCTCCTTTTTTACTGGCTAAACATATCAAATTCAGTGGTAGAGAAAACATGTTACACAATTTAAAACACTAGACCACTAGACTATTCAGGAAATCATGTGTATTGAAATAACAATTCAGGGCCATGCTGCATCCACTGACCCCTAGGGTACATTCAAAATAAAATTACATTTATTATTATAGACCTTGTGACTGTTTTTCTTGTCATACTATTTCATAACACAAACTCCGGTCTGTGACCTTGTCTGTCTCAGAATGTACTGAAAAGCAATTACATTTCGTTTTGAGCAGCTTGAGTCACTGAAATTACAAGAAAACATATTTTTTTTATCAGCTCACAATCTAGCAAACTGAGAACTTTGCAGTACAGGGGCATTATTTCTTGTCCAAAAAAGTCCACCGTCACAGAGCATTGACTTGTTCCAGACCTATTCGGGCCCGTGGAGGAAACAGCAGTGCTTAGTCAGTTCCTGTTCCACTGTGTAAGGCTGAAAGTTGCAGCATCAGGAGACCGGAGTGCCCTGGACCCATCGTTTGTCAGGCCTAAACAGATAACACCAGTCGCTCCTGCCTAGTCAGAGGAACACCGACTGACACCACTACAACTCTACAACACAACCTGTCTATTTCAGCTGTGGGGCCTTTTGAAACTTGAACCACAGATCTTTTAGTTTAGTGGAGTAATATGTTTTAGCCCATCTTCGAACCTGTCTCACTATGGACCTAATAATGTCTGTCTTGGCAAATCAAAAACATTTGTAAAGTTGCATTGTGTAACTTTCTTGGTAGAGGGTACGCCGCAAGCTTGTCTTTGTAAAGATGTTATTGCTTTGCCTGGAATGTTCCACTGTATGGCATTAACACAAATATATTGGCAAGACTAATAAACCAACCAAACAATGGACACTGGTAACATCATACTTATTAATGGTTATTACTTTTGTATCAGACCTGTATGTGTTATTTAAAATTTGATGTTTCAAATATCAACTACATCCCTCCTCAAAAGAGTCACATGATGTTACAGTGACATGTCTTGACGGCTGATTTACACCAGTTTTTGGAGCCTTTTCCTACCTGCGACTGTATCTGGGACTGTATCTGAAGCTGAGAGCCCCAGATCATCCCAGTTTACTTTTCTGTGGGAAGTCCTTGGCTTACCTACAAAGCCCCAGCACGTAACACAGTACAAGCAGTGAATATCATAAACTGCCATATTGAAGGCTTCTTAGCTTCAGTGAGTCAAATTGGCCAGTTAGCAAACACACTCTTGGGAAAATGACTGGTTACTCATATTTTCCATCATTGCTTACAACAGATCTGTCTATGCTAAGCCATTGTCTTTTTGCATTTCATATACTGTCAAAGAGAATGCATATAATTAAATTAGAATGAATGGACGCCATTGTCTGACTGCTCCAATAGCCAGCGAAACACATTTAAATAACAGGACACGTTTTGTCTTAATAGTTTTTCTCTCTCTATTGTCCTATCGCTTGTCGGCAGCAGTGAATTATGAGAGCTGTCACTCCAACACAAAAAAATCACCAATTGTCCATAAAGGGCCCCATTGTTATGCAGCTAAGACAAATGGCTTTACAAACTTCCATTTCTTTGCTTTTTCCCAATCTGTCTTCAAACAAACGTCAAAGGAAAGAGGCTCTGTATCCACTTTTTACTGCCGCCATTAAAGGCCAAAGTTTGCGTAGTAGGGATTTATTTTTTAAAGTTTAAAGTCTTAATGTTGTGACAGGGAGTACTCACTGTTCCCTTGTGTAGACATATTTCAGGCAAAGATACTTGGACTGTCAAAATATGCCATGCACTTTAGCTGTTTGATCTTACTCTTCTTTGTGTTGGGGTGTCACACGTATTCACTCTTGTTTATGGTCTTATACTAATACTTTAAACTGCCCCTGATCTAATTTGTATGCAACAACACAAGCGACAGGTTTCAAAACATGTCTGCAAGTGTTATTAAGTATTACACATGACGAGTAAGCTTTCAAAACAACATATTGACATTCAAAGTTATCGGTTCTTCAATACATTGATAGTACATCATTAGTCAAGCACATTTAAAAACATTCACAGCTGCCCAAAGTCCTGTACAAAGGTGATATAAAGTGCGGTCTTATAAAACAATACAATATAAGAGTCCTGCTCGGCTTGTGTTAACAGCCAGTGCAAACAAATGAGTTTTCAACAATTATTTAAAAATATTTCAAGATTGAGCTGTTAAGATATTTAGAGTCAACCTCAATGGCAGCCAATTTTAAAAAAAAAAACAAAAACAAAACCCATATATAGTAATTTTGTTTTTAGTCTGTTCAATGGTGATAATAAGCTAGTTTGCGTAAAAATTTACATTTGCAACTATGCAGGGGGTATAGTTCCCAAAACAGTGGCAGTGTGTTTTGTTTTGACCGTTTATATTACTAATTCACATAAACGAGCTTCAAAGATAAAGCGTAAATGTCACTGAATGCAGAAGCCGTACTAATGAGGGACCCACGCAGACTACATGTAAATACAATCAGATGTTCTCTTGACCGATTTCAAAGAACCATTTTTATTATAATACCACCATCTGTGAATGTATCTGTGGTATATCTTTATTTCCCTGGACGTCTCTCCTCATCTGCTGCCTGTTATTTTTCTGTGTGTTGCAGAATGCAGAGGTGTCGGTGTTTGAGGTGAACATCCGTTTTGTGGGAGGCCTACTCTCTGCCTACTACCTGTCTGGGAAAGAGGTAAGCACTTTGGACCTTTCATTTTCATATCTGCACTTCAGCGAAGCAGGAAGTGAGTGCCACTGAAGCTGGCTATGCAAATGATGGAAATGCCGTAACTGTTAAAAGAAGTTATGGTTGGTCAGGCCTGTCATGATAACACATTTTGAGGCAGGATATAACACTAGAGAGAAATATTGCAATAAATGATAATATTGAAACTACTTATGCCTCTGACACAAAAACAGTAACACAAGATAATTTCAGTAAACTTCTTTTAAAATTTACGGGATCATTAAAAGGCCTGAGCTGTAACATAATAAATAGCAGAAAGAACGAATAATTGCCATATAAGTTATTTATTCTATCCTCTAAAGCACAAATCTGACCTTATTACATAAAAATTGCAAAACTCTGCCCACTATTGCAATGAAATTGACACATGATAAATATTGAGCCCCAAAATCTATTGTTGCAACTTCATATTTTGAACGATAAATCGATATAGTGATTATCGTGACAGACCTGCAGTTGATGTTGTACTTGAATTGTTTTAGTAGAAATATTGCATTTCAGATCCAAATCAGAAAAGGTTTACTGCTGTTGTCAAACTAAATTCACAAACTAGGAACATGCTTCAGCGATAACATGCAACATAACACAATAATGATAACAGTAAAATATAAACTATGATCAAATAAAAGGCATGCATGAAATAAGTTGTTATAAAAATAGTCTTTGGCTGAAAATGAACACAAAATATTGCACAGTATGGACAGTATGCAAAACTAGCAGCTCAAATAGCTTTCTTTTGTGAGTGGGCTGTAGTCTCCTGAGGGGAGTGGCTCTAATCCCCTGTGTCCAGGGCGTGGTGTCAACATATTTTTTAAAAAGCAGAAGTGAAATTGCTCAGCTTGTACTTTCTAAATTGATTATTGTTATCAGGAAGTTAAAAATATTACTAGTATAACGGAAAGTACTTTAGTTTGCATTTTTGACTAGTGTACTCATATTACTGAGAAAACATTAGACAGTGTGGAATCCAAAATCTTAAGAGCTTGTAAATGAATAAACCTCACTATAACGGAGTAAATAAAATATCTAGTGCCCAGTTCAATGTCATTTGTAATAATTATGCACCAGCTTGCTTCTGAAAAAGAAACTGTTTGGCTTTTAGGTCTGTCAGTCTGGTTTGGAGAGATTTGAGTCCACCAAAGCACCTTCAAACACTGATAATGTGAAGAGATTAGCCCTAAGCAGCAGATAGCGTTGTTTTGTTTTCCTCACACATTTAATCTCACATCTTTGACAACACCGCTGAACTCGGGGTGGCCTTGGAACAGCCATTTTTCACTTTTGCACTTTGCCGAGTTTTGGGTGGAGAAGGTGGATCCGCTGAGCCTTAGGGGGCACAGTTTGTCATGGGGCGTGCGAGTGCTGACAAATCGCTGCCTCAGATGAGATTTATACAGAAAAATGAGAGGAAAGTCATCGCGCAGCACTGTCTATAGCCGACTGTGTTCAATGTGCTTAGCGACAAGAGACTGTGAAAATGACATCAGCGGGGTATTAGCTCTGATCTACTCCTGCCAATACAGGCTTTCACATAAACCATTTTTTTCCTATTTTACATTTCAGGGCTTGCCAAAACACCTGCATAAAAATCCTTTTTGAAATTGTAGTTCGATAGACATTGAGCGGTTATGACGCAGCTGAAACATTATCTGACAGAAACAATAAGCCCTGAAGTGAGAGCGGCGGGGGGCTAACAAGTGCTACCGGGCTAAGTGCTGCCAGGCTAAGTGCGTATAGGACAAAGTTATGAGAAATATGAGATGTAAATGGTCTTTGGGAGGCTGCATGTAGCCTATAGACCATCCATGGGTTTCAGAGTGGTAAAAAGTTAGCACTGTGCCATAGCAGTTAACACTTCAAAACAATATATTATATGATGGGCGGTTGAAAGTACTCAAAATGGCACCTATAAACAGGATACTGAAACCCGTGAATATACAATTTCAAACCAATTGAGACTGAAGAAAGTGGACTATGGAAAAGTTTAGATATAACCATATATCTGTCAAAAAGAGGCATCAAGTTTATTAAAACGATAACTTTTCAGGTGGGGTTTTCACTGCCAAATACTTTGAACCTAACCTGTAACTTTGCTTGTCTCAATGGAGATAGAAGTGTTAAATGCCTTATTGCAAAACTTTTGAGGCAAAGCAGAAACATCTCCATGGAGACTAGCAGATGGCGGATCCTTCACCAGAAAAGTTATAGGGCACTTTTAAGATTTATTTTACCATATTTCATCAAACTTCGGTAAACTACTTGACATGTCCTTGCACAGCTAACATGGCTACTGCTATGTGCTACATATGACACTGTATCCTGCACCTTACCCATCACAGTGAAGTGACATAATCATGCTGAGATAGTATTCATTTTCTCTCTGGTATCACAACTGCTGCTGGGTTTTACTTTACATAACATATTTGGGAAAACTTTTAGATCTCAAAATGATATAAAACTGCATTACAGCTCTGACATGTGTGAGACCGTGCATAGTGTTGATTATGAGCTCAGCTCTCCAGCCCACATGCACTTTAGTGACACGTCTCTGTCTGATGATCTGAAGCAATGATCCTCCACATGAAGGACAGGTCGTGGTTTTCTCATCATTTCTTAACAGTCACTTTAACTTCATTTCTCTTTTTAATGAGAGTCAATCAGTGGCAGGCTTTCATCACGGGCCCGGAGAAGTCAGCACGGGTCAGGGTGCAGAGCTAGATGGATGGGTTCGAGCTGAGGAATGGCAAATGGGTGGCCTTGGGTGACTGAGGAGTGGAGAGATTGAGGGAGCTGGCTGTATAATGCTACTTCTCCTGATCAGAGTTTAACTTCATCTGAAAAGTGACGGGGAGCTTTCTGTCTCAGTGTCTTTGGCTCAGGGTTTTAAGGGTGTACAGGTGGGCGATAGTAACAAAAGAAATCACAATTTCTTATTTTATTATACCTATAACAATAATCAGATATTATTATACAGAAAGTGAAAGTACCGTATTTTATCGGACTATAAGGCACACTTAAAATCCTTTAATTTTCTCAAAAATCGACAGTGCGCCTTATGTATTAATTCTGGTTGTGCTTACTGACTTCGAACCGATTTTATGTGGTCCACAGCGCTCAAAAATCTGTCAAAATGTTTTAATACGACTTTTGTAAGTTACAAAACCACTTGATTGTCGGAGCATTACAGCTACCGTAGTCAAGAGCCTCGCGGAGTAATGGCCGTGTCCCGATTCGCCAAGTGCACACTTCGCCGGGTGCATGGAAGGGCACTTATGTAACTTCCGGGGCAACAAGGGCTGTCCCATTTCAATGCACCCAACGAATGCGCCCGACAAATGTGCCCTGCGTTTCCAGCGTTTCCATGGAGATCGGCCGTAACTGCTATATCCCATGATGCACCGCGCCTACGCAAAAAAGAGAAGAAAATGGAGTGCGCTACGCAATACACGTTTAAATGTTCGTACTGGTTTACGTCACCTACAACAGTGCTACATGAAACTGTTGCTGGATCGTGGATGCCTGGGCTAAAGTGTCAAGTGTCAGGCTCAAGTTTCGTCCGAGTTTTCAGGACGGCTGGAATCATCAATGAACAGCTACGTAACAGCAACGAGACTGACTCGGATAATGACGAGAGGGATAGCGTTAGCGCGTTAGCTGTGTCCATCCATATGTATGGTCTATGAATGCGCCTTATAATCCGGTGCGCCTTATGTATGAAAATAGACTCATTCATTGATAGAGCACCTTATAGTACAAAAAATATGGTACTGAGAATAATACTTTTACAATGCGGCTTTAATTGAGTCTTATTACAGGCTATATACTGTAACTCAACATATTAATTTCGCATATCTTCAGTACTTTGTCGACTATTAGCTATTAGCTTGATAACTGCTGTTTAGATACATCCATAGTCTTTTTTTTTTTTGTTCTACAGTGTGGCAGCAGCAAATTGTTTTCAGAGACTCAGTTGGGATGTTTTTGTCAGTCCTGTCCTGGTGTAAACAAATGCCCCAAAAAGCAGCAGATTTTTTGATTCTTGGGCAAGAATTATTGTTGTGTAAATAGCTTCTGTCTGCTAGCTTGCAGTTAGCTGATATTCGGAAGGTAAAAGAGGTTTGTAGTGAGATGCTAAGAAACTTACAAACTTTATTTTAAACTTTTCAAAGGTTCCGTCCCTCTAGATGTGTTTGGTTTTATTAAATCCAAACACATAATTTAACTGAATAAGTAAGTGCTGTACCTCTGCTAAAAAACAACATCAAAACAAAAGCTTTACCTTCCAGTTGCTGATAATAAAGTGTTCTAATTAAACTGTTATGTAACTCCTCTTTGGAGTATGTGTCAACCTCCTGAGAAACTCTGAAATTTAAATCAACCTACAGACAGTCCCAATTTTAGCCTGTTCATCTCAGCTCTCTGAATTTATTACAAAGAAAATAGACCCATTAGAGACCGAAAAATATCAACAAGAACGTTGAGTTAAAGTATCATTTTATGTCTTAGCGTGAAACTTTCTTCCCTTCTCCATTTTCAAAGAGACCTGGTATTTTGATGAAAATTTGATCAGTAAAATTACTAGTGCTGCAGACAGCTTGCGTCCCACTGGCAGGCTTTTAACATCCTCGTCAGAGAAACTTCTTCTGAAAGCCAGGAGAGAGGAGTAGACAAGGTAACAGCCAATATACAGCGGAATAAGATCAATGAACTATGACATTTATACTGATCGTAAGATTTTAGCAAGCTCTATGTTGCATCAGTAGGGAGAGATTTCAAATTTGATGGGCCAAAGACTAACTTTTTTGAGTGGAAACGTTTTCTGTAGAAACTCTATCACTCAAACAATAATGTAATTTTAGGATTATTTGGTTAAACGGATAGTGACTGTACCACGGTGAGATTATGGCCTTGGCGTAGGTCTGTGCGCCATATGTATTTCAAATACTCACATTTGGTCTTGTTATGATTTAAAATGGCTAACATACAAGGTTGGTTCCACCTTTTTGAGTCTGTATGTCCAGAAGTGTTATTTAACAGTGTTCTAACGATATATACGATAAATACTACATCAGTTTATCGTTCAGTAAATGATATATATCTATATTTGGGGGCTCAATATTTATCATGTGTATAGTTTCTTTGCAAAAGTGGGAAGATATTTGTTATTTTTGTTGTAATAAGAAAAGAACTGAGTTGTTGGAGGTTGAAAAAATATCAGTTTATTTGTTGCAGCTCAGACTTTTTAATGATTCTGTACATTTAAATATTTGTTTACTGGCATAATCTTGCTGTTATTGTGTCAGTGGCATAAAGTAGTTTCAATATTATCGTTTATCTCAGTATATCTCTGTGACATTTAGTTCAGGTTGAGTAGGATAGTTGCATGTACTCCAGCACTTCTCTAAACATTCCAAATCTCAGCGGGACTTTCCAGGATACATAAATAAGCAAATAAAAATGGTTGCACATATTTTGATTTTTTCTTTTATGTTGATAATTAACACAGGATCTCATGGTCTGGCAGAGATGGTCAGATCCAGGCTCTAGTTCTTTGTGTTAATTGATTGGCCTCCATGAAGCGCTCCAAAGTACAAGCACGTATCTCTGCTGCTCTCTGCTCTGCAATCAGCCGTGTATTCATCGTCTTTCTGATGTAGCTTTCATGATCAGATCGCACAATTACCCTTCACTAAGACTGTTTGAAATGGACTGAGTGGAGGACCGCACGCCACAATGGAGCCTCATTATCTCAGGGCTTTTGAACAAAATAAGGGCTTTCATCACAAGGATATGAGGTTACACTCCAAAACTCGTTCCTGTAGTTTATAGCTGTAGGCTCATGTTGTGAACAAAATGAACTGAAATGATTAGGTTGTGCAGTGACAAAACAACAAAACAGTATTTTATTAATAGCAAATATATAACTGATTTGACAACCCTGAAAGAGTGATTATTCAATTCTGAAGGGAGGATTTGACTCGTGCTCACAAAATCCTCTCTTATCGAGCGCTGAGACCAAAATACCATAATAGAAAAGTCAGAAGGTCACGTGTTTGATTCCCAGATTGCTCAGGAGTATTCATGTTCCAGATTTTTGTGTACATTCAGTCTAAAACATTCAGGAGATATTTTTCCAGGTAGGTTTTCCTGATTCAACTCAAGATACAGAGCAGAGTCCCTGAGCAATGCCAAGGTGAAGAAAATAAAAAATATATATTGTTTAGTTTTTCTGATCATACAATTCAGTCTTTTTAAAACATCCAACAAACTTTACCAGCCGTAACAAAAACATAAATATTTCTTTTAGCATTTATTACGCATACAAACCACAACCTAATTTACTTGGGGCAGGCAAGTGAACCATGTGCCAGTTCATTCCATATTCTAATTACCTAGTTCCTAAAGCCTCTCTGTTTAAGCCTATACCCTCCGACTTCTGACACCCGCACGGATTACTCTTGTACTTGTACAAGATTAACGATACAAGGTACACATTGTTCTTCCTTCTTAGAGTATGATTATTGAAAAAATACATTTTAAATACGCATGAAAATACCAGCAGTTTTCCATTGTTTCAATCTCAAGCTTAGATCAATTGTTGTGAGCCCAAGTTTATATTGGTGACATTGAACTCACTAAACGTCTTTTGACAACCCTAGTATAAATCATAAAATAAAACCTAAAAGTCTATTGGTCTAACAAGAGCATTTGCCAGGCTTGTAGTTCTATCCACAGGTCATGGACAACCACTGACTGTGCACACAGGAGTTAATACAGTACACCGGCTGGAGCCGAGTCCTCTCTCTCTTATCCTTAAGAAATCCCATTCACTCGCTGAGAAAATTGGCTTTGCCCGAGGCGTGCACGGAGAAAAACAACTTTGCGCTCTCCTCCCTTTGGCGTTCTCTGCTGCTCCCTGCTGAGCTCTAGTGAAGGCGTCTTACACATCTGCACATTCACTCACGGTCAGCCCTCTGTAGCTTATTTACCAACCGGGGAGAATGCGTTTCATATATATCTATCTTTATCTGTTTCCTGACTGGTGTAATTTGTGCTACGAGATGGAAATGGGAGGAGTTTGAGGGCAGAAGAAACTATGGAGCTAGGTTATTAAAAAACATCACTGCATTTCATTTGGTTCACCTTTTGAATTTATCTTGTGTGGTTTATTTTCCTATTTTTACTAGAAAGGCGAAGGAAAACAAAAACAGATTGGATTTACCCCCAGGCGTCTTAAAGTTTTAAGTCACCTCCTTTCAACTTCTCACAGGAAAATTTGTGATCATTTACCTTCCAGACTGTGGTCAGTATTTACAGAGAGAAGGACGGCATAGTGACAGATTTGTTAGACTAGAGGCAAGTCCAAAGGAAATTAGCGTAGCACTTAAATTTGACTTTTTATCTGTGTAAGTATTTTCCCTCTATTGGCTTTAGTTTTTTTCTTACATGTTCAGTACATGTCTGGCTTGTATCTGCCTGTTGACAATAAATCCAAGCTATAATTTGTGCAATGGCTGCCTCTGCTTGTTAATAGCACTAAATTCTTTAACTGTTACACATATTGATGACTGATTGGATTTACCCTCAGGTGTTTTATGTTGCCTTCTTTAAAAGTGCACTATAGCCCTTTACAAACAGCACACCCGGGTGATCTCTGGGTGCTGTCCTCGGCTGTTCTCCTGCTCTGTGCAGTACATACATGTCAGTAAAGTCAGTGGTACTTGACGCGGTGGGTGATGATGTATCAGCTTGGAGGCTGATACATCATCACCCACCCAACTAACAGAAATAAGCAGAGGTCTTCACACTCGCGGCAACAGAGATGCTGATATTTTCATCACGTGTCCGTGACCTAATGCACACCTTTAGGCCCAACCCGCTCTCGGCACTATGGTGTGGGAAGTATCACCTCCTGGTGGGAAAAGTGGGCGTGACTGTGCACAAACAATGAGCCACTCCACATTTGAGCAGGCTGAAGTCTGTATTAAAGTGCATGTCTGTAAAGGACTTTGTAACTTTTCTGGTGGGCAGTACACTACCATGGAGATGTTACTGTGTATTGTGTGTAATGTTCCACAGTATACAGCAAACATATCTACCTGGTTTAGTACAGGAGTTGTTTTTTTAAATTGTTTTTTCTTGCTAAAAAATACTTACAAAAACATGAATCTTACAGTGTGCAGGCTCACCTTCACAGATGACCTGTCACTTGGCCTGGTGGCATCACCTGCTTGTCTCCATGGCGATAGATAAGTATAATGCCATACTGTGGAACATAGGTAAAGTAATAGCATTACTATAGAGAGAAGTGGGTGGTGAACCCTCCTCCAGAAAAGTTGCATAGTGCACCTTTAAGCTTCTTACAGGCATTGTTATGATAATTTACCTTCCCAACTGTGTTCAATATTTAGAGAAAAAAGGATGACAAAATAATATACCGTTTGTACTTGATCTTAGAGTAACAAATGTATCAAAGTAGCATATAGCGCCTTCCTACCTTTTATAGATTTTCATGTTTTCTGTTTCTGTATTTTCCCACAATTGTTGCATCTTAAATACATTGGCCTGTCAGACAATAAATCCAAGCTATAATTTGTGTCCTGCCTGCCTATACTTGTTTATAGTAGTTAATTCTACAACTGTTACCCTATTGCCGACCAGGTGTGACTAGTCCAGTACGGGAACATGTTGAATCATGAAGTGTCTGGAATCTTAACAGTCATGTTAGAGGATATAAATAGACTTACACTCTGAGTGTGTGGGAACATATTTTGATGTGACGCAGAGTCAAAGACAGACCTTTAATGAACAAATTTCCCAAAGGATGGTTGAAGTAAGAACACTGTCAGTTATGCAATAGCTTGAGCAGTAATTCTCTGGCAGACGTTTGTTAGACAAGTTGTCAAGCAAGATAATCTAAGATGTAACTGTCAGATTCTGTTTTATGGGGAAAACAGACAAAAAAGATGGGTTCAAAGATGCACATTTCAGCCACTGGGGGTCAGTAATGAAATAAATTATTTGTTTTCATGGAAGTCATTTGATATAATTGCATTTGGCTTAATGAAGGTACCATCTAGTCTAGGTTTGTGTACCCAATGCAAGATTTCATCACCGAGCTGTTGGACCTCAGATTATAACATTATATTATGATCTCATTGGTTAGAAAAGAATGGAATTGTTTTGTCATTGGTGTTATATTTGCCTTTGCGACACCTCATATCCCAAAGTATGTCTATATATTCGATGCATTATATTTTCTAGAAATTGCATTGTCTTGTTGTATCTTGTAAACCAGAAGTTGTGTAGACTTTGGTAGACTTATCTTTGTAGTTGAGGGATGCGAGTACTTTATTATCTCTGAGCAAGTGAGCTGTGACTTATTCTGTTTATCTGTACACTTAGGGAGTTGGGTTTCCTTTTGAGGCTGAGTGACCAATCCTATTTCAGATTAAACCGCTGTTCAGTGACTCAGAAGATGGAGAAAACACACACTCCAGCATGTGTCTCTATCTTTAAGAGGACATCACTGCTTTTCCCCAAGTCCCATTCGAACTTTAACCATCACAACTGAATATATGACCCTCTGTTAACCCCATTAAAAGTTATGAGGTGTCCATTTGGTGCTAACTTCAGATTAAATTAGTCTGTTCTGCATACCTCGCTGTGCAATAGCTGACTGTGTATGCTGAGATTTAAAGGTCACGAAGATATAAAATAATTGTTTGGATCACTGCGCATGCCAAGAAGAGGAAATAAGACAAGGCCATAAAAGTGAATAAGAGGTATTTACTAAAGACATCTGTCCTTTGTTGCGACATCTGTAAAGGGTAATATAAATGCCACAATTTGTGAACCAAACAAATTGTAAACTTTGCCTGTTAATTCAGTAATGGGTGCTTTTGTTTATTAGATATTGTGAAAGGCTTGAGCTCTTCTCTCGAATGTTTAACTTTGCGTAAGTGAATCAAACATTGTATTTTATTCTGTGTTTAATAGCCTTCCCTGTAAGTGTGTGTAATTTATCGCATTTTGCAGAATAACAAGTTGAACCAAATATTCATTATGACCTTGTTTTGGAGATTAATAAAAATTTACAAAAAGAGCATATCAAAAATAAAGCCTACTTGCAGTATAATCTCTCATAAAGGGTGATGACTTTGTGGTTACAGTCCATTCACGTTTACAGCCACGTTAATATCGTCTCATATATAATTCAAAAGAATATATTGCCGACCCCTATATTATGCTTCAGTACATATTTGAAATAAATGGTGAACTATAGAAATCTTTTCTAATGTTATTGCCTGTGAAACCAGAGGCAATATTTTATCTGACGTAATGGGATTATTACTAGAGCAGAAACACTGGTCTGTAATAAGGTATGCTGTCTCATGCAGCCTATCCAAACTTTCATCCTTGTACACTGTGTTAACACTATGTGGGACCCTTCACTGACTCCCTATGGGCTGCAGGGCGCTTGGTGTATTTCCGTAGTACATTGTAAGCACACTCTTTTCTACACGTGTTGGTCCCTTTGACAAGACTAAAATTGGTTTGGTCAACAGGGTCACACACACTCACACACATATGACTTTTTGTCCTTTTATCATTCCAACTAAATCTGACGGCTTTGGCTTCCACAAACTGTGTAGAGCTAATGTGCAGAAATGGAGCTCTTCTTGTTACCTTGCTTTGACAGACTGTGTAATTGCACCATCTCACGGTCCCCCTTTGTCCTCCATCTTTGTACAGTGCTTACACACAGAGGCTGCGGTGGGTTACTATAGCTTTATATATTCATCCTGCTTAATATTTGAGCCACTGCCAGCAGAAGCAGTCCTATACGTACATACATACACATATACAAGGCATGTAAGGGCATTAGACCACATTTACAACACGGCCTCTATCAGAAACATGTGGCTTTGTTGGTTGTACGTTCGGCTTGACCTATCTTTTTGGTTCTTGTTGACTTTGATGCTACATACTTTACAAAACGCTATCTTATGTTATGAATTATTAAACCCTTTGTGTTGCACACCTCAGCCTTAGTATTCCTGTCCTGTGATTCAATAGTGAAAATACTTCAAAGCCCTTGTTTTCATGAGATGTGTCTATAAAGTCGTCTGAAAGATGAAGCCGTTTGGATGAACCTTAAAATAGCGGTTGCTATATTGTGAGGATGGTTGAGCACAAAGATGATCAGTTGGCTCCCTGACCCAGGCCATGAGCCGTGTTGTAACATCTAGGTGTAAAATGGACTCTAGTTTCAGACTTGATGCACAGGTCAAGGTTGTTGTGTAGACCTTTTTTACAGCTGAGGAAACTTGCCAAAGTAAAATTACTTTTATATCGCCAAAACTTTGTAAGTTATAATGTATGCTTTTTATCTCCGCCTGAGTAGATGACTGTAATGCTCTATATTCAAGACTCAACAAAACCTCACTACCTCAACTACAGAACGCTATTTATTTATTTATTTATTTATTTGCCTTTGTCTCAGTTTGAAGGACTGACATATATCTGTTTTTTCATGATTGCTGTTTTCTTATTTTGTCTCATGTTTGAAATGGTCTGTAACTGCTTTTAATTTGTGTAAAGCATTTTGGTCGTCTGTGATATTTTAAAGTGCTCTATAAATAAAGTTAAATTGAATTGGAGTTGGAACAAGTTTAGTGAAGGTGTTATGGGCTTCAAAAAAATGAGGGCACTTTGAGGATTACAGCATGCTGACGTAGAGCAGTGAAGGTTTTACTTATTAATGTGGCAGCACCAATATAGAAGTAATATTTGGACATATTTACACATAAAAAAGATTTTAAAGAAATTAAAGTTTTATGTCGCAGCCAGAGCAGTGGTTATGAAGCCTGCATTACCACCAATGATGCAATGTTTGTAAGGAATCTCTATGACTTTCTAACCTCTCAACGGGCTGTGCCGTTTAATAATTAAAGAGAAACAGAAATATGTGGACATTTGTGTATAAACAAAAATATTTATATTCATGGGCTGGTTTTTATTGGATCTAACAGCTGCAAAGTTGAAAAAGTATCATACATTTTTACTCTTGTAGTTTAAGGAGGAACTAAACACTAAATCAACTTTTTCTTTTGCTACTAAGCTGTTTACATGGTGTTTGTCTGCTGTTCCTAGTCCTTTTTGGCAATTTTTGTGCAAACTATGTATATTTCAAGCGTTGTGGTAAAAAAAAAAGGTATAAAAATGGGTGTGTCCGGCTGCAGTGGCCACTGTAATTTCAGGTACTTGGTGACATCACGCATGACTGCCCTGGCTACAGGGGCGGAGTTTGAAGTGTGGATACCTGTTAGACCAATCACACTCTTCCTCATATGTTTAGACCCCGCCCCTCCTTTCCCTCCCTCTGCCCTTTAGTTCTCCAGATACTGCCCAGTTTAGCAGCCATTTGAAATGTGGTTGTGGGAGGAGTTTCGGTGCGTCATCCCACTTTAAAGATATATTTCAATTATTTTTGTGATGATTATGTTGATTGTGATGTTGAAATCAGTTACTGAAATGAACTTTTGTATGATTTTGTGCTCCTTTAGTGTACTCTATCTCTAAATCCAACCCTACCCCCCATTCCTCCTATAGACTCTCTTGATGCATAACTACAATAGAAATCACTCTCTGTCCCTGAGGCTTTTTGAATGACTGTTGCAGCATGTTAGTTATTGTTGGAAACCCTCCAAGATCCCTGGAGTTCACATGCTTTGGCTTCGTTTCTCCATTCTAGTAGTTGGCCTACGGAGAGACACTTGGCCTCCCTAGACCCTCTCTTATTGGCCCTTATCTCACTCCCTTCGAGGAAGATAAGAGGAAGAAGCTATTTGCCTTGTTAATCGACTCCCCCTCCGCTACATTAGGGGCACACTCAGGTCTTTGAGTGACAGAAGAGGCACAACACAAGTCGCCTCCTGTTGCGCTAACATTTGGGTTTATCATTATATTATCACTTATTAGCATTTAGCTCTGATGTGCCTATTGTTTTGTCTCCCATAGCCCCTTCAAAATGCACAATCACTTTCTTTTATAATCTGATTTCACACTTTGAAATTTGAAGTAATAACGAAATTGAATGTCATTTTCACAGCTTCTTGTTAATGAACATTTTTGCCTTGTCTAATTGGCTTTTTATACTTTGTTTTAAAATATTTTCCCTCTTTTTCTGCAATATAGACTGTGCAATCTTTTACTATTTAATACTATCTAGCTGCTTGGTCCAAAATCAATATCTTAAAATGGCTTAAAAGTTTGAAAGGCAAGGCAATTTTATTTGTATAACACAATTCCTAAGTAACTCAAAGAGCTTTGCAGAATAAGAAAGACATTAAAATCACAATACAACAAATCAAAACATAAATAATTATCATAAAAATTAACATTAAAATGCGCTAAAATTTCTCACTAGTTTTGATGTGTGGACTTGGAATGTCATCCAAATAAAAAAGTCCAAAATGTTCATATAGCTGAGTTTGTAGTTACCCATTCCAGTCACAAAAGGTCAATAATGGAATAATATATTACCATTTATTATTACACCCTGGTGGAGGTCTGCATTGTTCAAGTTCAAGATCCCATTAAAAAAGTCCCACTAGATAAAGTTTTTATCTGACCTTCTGAAACAAAGTCACGCACACGCCATTTTGTCGTCCTTTTGCCTCCACCTTTGTACACTGTGGTCCCATTGAGCCTGTCTTCATCCGATGTAATGAAAACCTACAGCATGATTAATTACACAGCATAGCTATTGTGCAATAAATCATTAGTAACTGTCCTAAACTTTTAAAACTGTCTATAGACTCCAAACTTCAACCATACAGGAAGACTTTCTCACAAGATGCACCACCTTTTAGCACAATGTAATTACTATAACGTATGTGCACTCCATCTAGTCCAGTATTTTAGCTTTTTAATCCTCATTTCCGCCAAGTTTGTGCAAATGGACTGATTAAAAAGCTATTGACCCAAAGTGGTTGGTGTAGTGTTTTTTACCACAGACTGAAATGCCAGGGCAGTATAGCTTAGTTTTTTAAGTACACATTGAATAAGCCACTGTAAACGCTGCGACTAGAGATTCAGCTGGCCTCCGCACTGCTCAACCACGTGTAAAGACCATGAGTTTCCTTGGGCTAAGCTTTGGGGGCTGCAGACTTCACTGTTCAGCAGCCCCATCTGAGCCAGCAGCAGTTTGAAAATGGTTTTAATTTTGGCAGAGAACAGCAAAAGGCAGATGGAGTTTTAGGTGCAAGTGAGATATCGCTGCAGTAAATGTCTACAAGCCATGAAACAATATTGTTTTTGGGAAATGTAAAGTTAGGGATATGACAAGCATGTTTCCCTTATGGTACCCTTTATGTTTATTCTTTCTGTCAGTTTAATCCCAAATCCAGTTCTTCTGTCTGTAATAGTTTAATATAGTTTACACACATTGAGGAGAGAAAACTGCTGAATACAAGAATCCCATACATTTCAAAACCTCTTTGTAGAGGTTAACATGTTTTTTTCATACTTCACTATGATTGGTTAAATCTGTCTGTTACTCAGAGCAGGGACTGACCAATAGCAGGGGATTACTGTGAGTTGCATTTAACCAAAAAGTACTGAAATGATGTGTCAATTTGACTAAAATGGCAAATTGTTAGAGATTAGATCATGGTTTGATTTGAATCATCATACCTCTCCATTCACTCTTATTCTACAGCTCTTGTCCTTGATATTCTGCAGTGGCCTGTACTCCACTACCTGCCCAGAACAAAGCTCTTTAGGGTCAGCTCTGATATGACAAGGGCCAAGTCTTTGTATTGTCTTGGGCTTGTCTTTCGTCACTAAGAGTCCATCTTTCCTGAGGGCGACAGTGGCCTGTGCCCCGCGGCTCCGTGCTCAATATTAATGCCCAGTTCTGCAGCAGACCGTCTCTGCACGGGCCTTACAATCCAATTACATCACCCCCAGAAGCACTTTGTGAGAGAGTATATCAGTGCATCGCAGTGTCCGAGCTCTTCTCTCGTCTTTTTGACGCTTTTAAGGGCTATTGCAGCAGGCCCTGTCTAGGCTCGCTGTCCAGCCCGGCTTTGTGAGAAAGGAAAAAGTACTTCACAAGTGTTGCACAGTGTGGGAGCCGTCTCACCGCACAGATCTAAGGAAACGCGGGTTTTTTCCCACCTTTTAGAGACAGTGGATTGGACAGGTAGCCTTGTTGTTTGCTTATGCTACGCTCTGACTTCACTGTTTTTGACTGAATGTTCCACAACCACCTGCTGGCATGATGCATTCTGTTTTTTTTTTTGTTTTCTTTTGTGTTTTTCACTACTGCTTCACATACTGATAGTAGTTTGGGCTGTAGACTGGCAGATGTCTAGCACCAAGCTCAAAATAAGGGGGTGGGCAATATGTCAAAAAGAGCCTGTATCACAATTTAGATTTTATTATGATTCCTGAATACAAACTCGCTTTATTCTGTCTATAAGAGGTAATTACAACTATCTGCTTCTTTTGAGAGTTCCTACTTCACTGTGATTGGTTAAATCCACCCATCACTCACACAAAGCATCACAGACTAATTAGAGGAGTGGATGGGAAAAGGACCTTTATTTCAGCTGCATAAAAATCAGCTCTACACACAACAAGGTAGGTATAAAACTGACGACATATGTAAATAATTGCATTTAGAACCACAATATGGCAGTTTTTTTATTCTTTAAATATTCTATTAGGATGTTACAAACAGTTTTATTAGAGCCCTATTATCCTTGCTATCAAGCCTTATCCCTGTCTATCAGATGCCCATATTTAGACGGTGTCATTCCTTGTTCCTCTGACAGTTTAAAGTGCGTCACAAAAAGCTTTCATTTGTCCTGGAGAAACACTTTTGTCTATATTTATACACGCTAAATAAAACTCAGTCGCTGTAGACTCGAAACTGTTTCAAGGCCTCATATTTCAACAGTATTTCTAAAACCTTTTATATTCTATCCATACATACAGTCAATATTGTCAAGTGTCTAAAAAGCTGTTGAAGGGTTTATAAGGCTAGTGCACTTGTCTGGCACATATTTTCTGAGATTCTCCCATTTTGCTTTCAGTTGGTTGTTCCAGAAGCATAACTCTCTAAATGATTGATTATCGTCAGAAGAGGATGCTCTATTTTTAACCTCCTTGTCCAGTCAAAAGCCAAACAAGCTCCTAGAATCGAATTTCTACACTTATTTTCTCTAGCTGTGACTGTAGATTAGTGTAATAGAAAAGTATTGGTAAAGTAGTAGTAATAGTAGTAGTCGTCCATTCTGTACCTACAAAAGGACACACTTTTTCATGTTTTTTTTCTTCTTTATTTCCATGATTATTTACATTCTAGATTCTCACTGAAGGCATCTAAATCATGAATGAATATGGAATGTAGTAAACAAAAAAATAACTCAAAATAACTCAAAGCTTATTTTTGCTTTTAGAATATTACAAATAGCCAGCCTTTGCTTTGACCGCTGCTTGGCACTTTCAATGTTTCTTGACTCAGACAAGTCACACCTGTGAAGTGAAGTTTCACTTCAGGAGACTTTAGCATAAAGCTCATTTAGAGAAGGCCAAGGGTTTTCAGTGCTGTCAACCAGGCACAGAGTGGCTACTTTGAGCATTTCAATATAAAATTAGTTATTTCACTTTTTTCCTTGCTACATAATTCCATATATCTTGCTTCATATATGTGATGTTTTTCCATATATATAAATGTACAAAGTAGTAACATAAAGAAGAAAAGCATTGAATGGGAGGCTGTGTTCAAACTTTTGGCTGATAGTGTATGTCTCTTATAAAATAATTTAAATGGGCTAATAGATATAAACTGTACATTTATAGTTATTTTATTGGCAGTAACCTTGGTCTTGAACTGCTTGCCAATCATCTTGTCACCCCTTGTTTCCAGGGTATAAACTCCAGCAGCCAAAACTTAAGTCGTTCCGTCGTCAGTGTTTTTGACGACGACTGGCTTCATAAACGTACCCATTTTTGCTCCTCCTTCACGGACACTATTAAGTAAGAGAAGCTGTTTTCCTTCTACATTTCTCCTCTATGCAGATTCCCACATTGGTATTCCTCTCCTGATCCTTCTGGCCTGACAATAAAAGGCAGGTTTTCTGTTTTGTCAGCAGATGCATTCTTCCCACAGAAAAGACCTCTGCATATGAGCTGTATGCCACAATCTAATCAGGAGGGCCCACTTGAGATAGTGCTAAAATGTCAGCTGCGGTTTTGATTGTGTCTCAGCTGCTCCTCCACACAACATGAAGATAATATACCAGCGCACAACGACTTTATGCTCCCGCCAGATGTGTAATTTCACTCCTGCATGGTTATCCAATACACTTTCAATGCATTATGTTCACTGAAATACCCATATTAAAGCCAATATCCAAATGAAACAGCATTAAATTAGATTCTGCTTGTTGCTCACCTTGCACTTTTTGAACCCTGGTCTATCTCCGTGTTCACCGCCGCAACTTTCCTACAGAGCAGCAATTTTATATGTTAATGCACTTCGCTCCCGTCCTGTTCATTTCCATAGCAACTCAAAACGGCTGACAGTCAAAGGGATGCCGAGTCAGCAGAGACCACCGAATATTATCAGGGCTCAATGCAGCTGGGATGTGTTGTCAGGCTAGGCTAACGCTAAAAGGAAGCATGAGGCTATAAGTAGCATTTGTAGTTTTTTTCCCCGCTTGTCAAGTTGAAATGTCTGTCAGAATGTGAGGCTTCTAGAGCAAGAGCGAGCAGAAGAGCAGAGGAAGACATGAAGCTGTCATCGGGTGAGCGGCAGTCGCCTGGAGAGACTTTAGCTGCTCTGGTCTTTGGGATTGTGAGGTTGAATTAAGTTCAGTCTTTTAGTTCTCCTTCTAATTAGCCACTGTAATTTTATATTCTTGTGCAATAGCCATGCACAAAACTGAACAATGTAAAAGATATCACATAGTCAAAGCTCCAAAATTCTATGGCGGTAAACTGTGGTGCATTATCCAGTGGCTGAAATTACACCCAAAAAGATTGCATTGCAGACCTGTATATCCAGCCCTCATTCTGACCCAATTCAAGAGTAATTGCCTAGTTTCATTGGCCCTCAAAGCATCCAAAGTAATTGAAAATACATTTAATTAAATAGCAAAATCTTCGTCTTTGATCTGTCTTTTCAATAAAAAGAAACCATTTCAGAAGTATCCTATCTAACATCTTGTAACTGTAATTGGAATGCTGAGGCAAATAGTACCTCTAATGAGATTTACTTTATCCTGCTACTTTATGAAAGTACCTGTAAAATTCAAACATTATTTTGCAGCACAGAATTTCAGTTAATAAGTTTGAACAAACAGAGTTTTATTTATGAGCCAGACAGCCAAAGAAAAGCAAAGTAAAAAAACTTTGCAGTGTGCGTGAGAAGATTGAGGATGTTTTCGGGACCTGGCTGAGGCAACTTCTGTGAAATTCTAGATGTGGACACAGTGTAAAGATAATCTTTGGTTCGTGTTGCGAGGCACTTCATCATCTCATCTCAAAAGTAAATACTCTCCCTGTGTCTTTAAACTAATAGTCTTAAAACACATCAGAAGATAAGAGCTTCCAATTAACCAGAGACTATTATGAAATGTAAAAGTAGCTCCAGGTCAAATGTTGATGTGTCAATTATCCCCTAAAAACCTCAAATTAAAAGTTTTTGAACCAATATGGCACGTAGCTTTGCTCTGTATAACTTTGTTTCTTCTGCCGATCTTGTACTTACAAAAATACTGCGCTCTTATGTGACTACCCTTTGAGCTAACCTTTTATAAGCACAAGAATAATGACTTGAATGCCCATTCATTTCCCACAGCCAAACTACACTTTACTACACATCACTTACTTTCTCAGTACGGCTGGATGTTGCTGTTGTCCACATTGTGTCTAATGTGCACAATTAAGCATCTTAGCATTTATTTACTTTTTGGGATTTTTTTTTTTTTCTAGCTTTGGTTCCTTTGTTTTGTTTAGGTTGTATGCAATATATTGTGTCATAAGTGTGCACAAAAATTACACCATATTAAATTATTTTTGGAATTGACAGTGCTACAAATTTATTTTTGCTCAAGTTTTATAAATCTCACAAAGAATGCAGCTAAAACTTTTGATAAAATAAACATTTGCAGGTTGGTGTACTTTTGGCTTAACCTTTATCCATTGTGGTCAAAGCTGTGCTTTTTTGTTTGTTTGTTTTTTATTTGTGTACACCTGAATAGTGTATTCTGTTTTGTGTTACTATTTGCCCAGTCCTGCTCTCTAGGCTGACCCCTTAACCTCTACACAGCAGTGCCCATAGCCTACACTCCAATACAAACATCTCAAAGGTAATAAAACAGTTGCTCACCGAGTGCGTAGAGTTGGAGGATTTTGTAGACAACCCACCACCAAGCAGGTACTCACCGTGACCCTGCTGCCTGCTGCTTTCTGGCCTTGCTTTAATGCATTTTCTCTGGGTCACTGTAGTGTTAAATGGAGGATCTTTCCGCCTATGAATACCTTTTACTGTCCGAAATAATTACAGTCTAACCCTGGCTGGAAGAGTGGAGAGTGTCTGAATGTAAATGAGAGGGGAACAGAGAGGAGGAGCAGAGGATTCGGTGGAACGGCACGGGGGGCACCTGTCAGCTGTGATAAAACAGAAAAGGACACGCAGCCTTTGAGTCTGAGGTGAGGACACAATGGGACAAAGAGGTAGCACTGAATGAGAACGATGTCTGGGTCTACGCTCACTTTAAAAAGGTGACTGGGATAAAGGGATAAAATATACAATGAAGCACCATTATCAGTCAAACAGCTGGAATTTACATATTCTGAGACCTGCTCTAGTCTCCAACACGGGAGCTTTTGCATACAATCGCATTAGCTCATTCGGTAGAACGCTCACCCACAGTGTCAAAAGTTGTCAAGTCTAGCCCAGCTTCCACCAGTGCGTAGTGTTGTTATATCCTTGGGCAAGACATTTCTAACCGCCTTGCCTCCACAGTGGTGTATGAGTGTGTGTGGGTGGTTCCTTGATGCAAAGTGCTTTAAGTGGAGGTTAAAAAGGTGCCATATGAATGTAACCTATTCACCATTTGTCAGTCTTTTGGGTTTATGAATATGAATATGATTTTTCTGCCAACCATTTATTACCTGTGAGTATAAAGGCTGGTTCAAATTATCACTCCAGATGTTAATATAGTAAGTGAATAGTGTTAGATATTGCCTTAGTTCAACTTAAACTGAATGGGAAACTCTCCAAACTTTGAGTCCAGCACTGGTCCAATGCCTTTCACAATGTCTCCATCTTCTGTATCTTTACACTGTGAATGTATTAAACCCGATAAGTCACCTGATGAGGATAGATTACCCAGCACAACAGTAAGACAAGAGGCCCATTCACAGTTGGAGTATGGTGCGTGTGAGGAGAGCTGACTCGGCCTGTGAACCGTCTGTTTGTCTCTACAGCTGTCAGAGGCGCTCGGAGGCTCTCATCAGTCTCAAGCACATGCATTATTCATCCTCTGAAATATAACACGTCTGGACCACGCAGCCACACTTGAAATAGAATACAATCTAATGGGGGATGGATTTTTCACTCCAAAAGAACATAAAAGATTAAGAGACGTTTTATATCACTGGTATGTAGAAATATATTTTAAACTTGAGACAAACTTTCTCTGAAATCGTTTTGTCATAGTTTTTGTCACTGTCATATTTTTTATTAAAACTAAGGAAAGTAATCACATTGCCAAAAACTTTGTCTAAAGTACTGATATTCTCTAACAGACTGCAAATGAATAACCAACTTCCACTTTTCAGTCCCAGAGTCCCAAACCAGACCATGAGCAAACTCTTAGTCCAAGAAACATGTCTGTATATGAATACAGTTTATTATATCTTAAAATGTATATAATATATATTTTCTGGTTGACTAAAAGCCTAAAAGCCTATTTACATTTGGAAAAGCACTGTTAAAAGGAAAATCAGTACTATTATTGAATCACCAAGAAACGTCATTGTCAAGTTACTTAATTGAAAACCATGCCTGAACATTAGGAACACATAATACGTTTAGCTGGATCTACTTTATTTCAGCAGAGTGCTTGCCATGACGTACTGCCCTTTATATCAGTACTGACAAGCAAAATAGTACCTCGTAGTTTTAGTTGAATAAATAAAATCAATACGTGTCAATGTTAATAAGTCAGTTTTAAGAAGGTCTGAAGTGGTGACAGGGTGGATGAAGAGAATTACGGGAGTGATGCTGATTGGGAGCGGTGAAGGAGTGGGAGAAAATAGAGTGTTGTGGGGAGCGAGCAGAGCAGTGAATCCCAAAGGTGCAGCTGTAATCTGGGCCACGTGTCACAGCGGGAGCAGGTCACCCACACAAGGCACCGGGACATTCGTCTTAGTTAGGGACCTGTCCAAGCATCTCCACGACAACAGCAACATCTCATTGTACTCGCAACCCATAGTTCTGCCTCGGAAACTGGGATTCTGAACTGCACAAGCTAGCAAACACTACTAGAATATAAAGGTTGAAAATACATAGTTGTATTCAAATCAGATCATGCTTGTGGTTGCAGTGGTGGACCTCATCATGTGCATTTGAACATCTTAGATTTTTCTAAGAGTCAGAATCTTACTTCCTAATGAGATTCATGTTCATTGGGTCTGTACTGGAATGCCTGTTCTTTTCTCTGGCTTAAACCAAACCAATCAAAACGGTTGCCCCAAAACCAACTTTGACGTGACTGGCTGTATTTTCTAGAACTCTAGAACTCAGCTGTTAGCCTTAAACGTTATTGCAATATTAGCATTTCAATCTTGATTTCAATACCAAGAAATGTGTTCAATACCAATTTCGATCAATCATAATGAAACACTTTTTATGTCAAATAGACATGTAATTACAAAATATTAGTAGTGTCTTTACTGTTTTACTAGTTATGAAATATTTTTTTAAAAGTATCAATACTTTCAATGAGTATCTAGTTTTGATACAGTTGTTTTTTTTTTCTTTTATCAGTAGTTGTGTCCTTGTGCAAGACGCTTCACCCACCTTGCCTCTGTTTATGTTCAGTGATTACTTTACTGTAAGCCAGACAGATATTTATTTATTTCTACAACAAAGAAGAAATTTTCAATCAAATGAATACATTTTGGTGACTAAACCATTTACTGACTTGAACATAGATGAAACGGGCGTTGTTGCACTGAAGCAGGTGAGAGCAGATCTATCCTTCAGGAAGTCCTCTGTCATGTCTGGTGAAAGAGTATTGACTTATTTGATGTACGCACACTTCCTCACTCACTTAAGCCTTATCTGATTACAGCCTCGCACTTCATTTACACCTGGCTTCCTTGAATATTTGAATTAAGCTAACAGCCTATCTCGCAGAATGAATCAATACATTATTTTCTTTCCTGTTGCACATTGTTAAAAGAGTAGTCACAAATAGGTTTTAATAACACAAAATAGAGCTCCCTACGCTTGTTGAAAAGTATGGGTCGTAAAAAGTAAGCAAAGACAAATGCATATTCCCCTGGCATGTGAAATAACACTTGTCTTGTCCTGCTTTATATTATCTGTTTGAGAACCAGAGCAGCCTGTTTGCATTATCAAGGGACACAGCGTCTTTGGTCTTGTCAGAGATAAGCCGAGGAGAAAGTGTAACAACATCCCATAAGACACTTGCAGTCTGTATTAAATTAGGTGCCATTGTTGTAGGGTAAAACTTCACATATAGCTCGAGGTAGGAATTATAATGAAAGTAGTGGACAGCATTCTCATGGAACTAGTTCTTCAAAGCCAGGCAAACTTTGAGGAATTGACTTTCTTGGCAAACTGATGAGGGACTGGAAATTTAGACAGATTTTTTTTTTTTTTACCTTTGCCAAAAGAGATTTTGTTTGAGATGTCTGGTTCCTAAGGTGAAAGTTTTACCCTGCAAAAGAAGAAATTCAGCTGTCTACCATTGGATATCAATAAAGTAAAAAGTATTAAATATAAGGATGTTTTTCAGGCTTTAAAGGAACTGCATGTAGCCTGCACTCTTAAGAAAGGTTAAGAAAAAGTTATTACAATCACAACTGAACCTGCATATAGAGGACACATACAAGTTTTTCTCATTCTCAGTATATGGACAGGTCATGCCCATAACCAATGAGCCAATCCAGAGCCAGGCTGATGAAGGTAACGCCCCTTCCCGCCCACACCTCTGGTTTAGCACAGATTGGGTGCTTAGGAACGTAGTCAATCAAACCTGTTGCTAACGCTAACAGGAGAGACCTCGGGGAAAGGCGCCTGATTCGTCTGTTATTAATGTCCATATCTTGATTTACAGACACAATAACAAAATAAAAATACCAGGATCATGTAGAGCGGGTTAATACGGACATTTTAAGACCAAAATGACGAGGCTCACTGCAGCAGTTATGGAGAGAGGGGCAACAGTTTTTCAATGTAAAGTGAATTAGAGCCAGAGTCGATGGAGCTGGAAGCACGAACATGATCACTTCTTATTTGGAACGCAGTGGCTAGCAGGTTAGCTACATCCATTTATATAGACAGTCTATGTCCATGCCTCATGAATTCACTAATGAATTCAGAACCTCCAAAATTCACTCCCTGAGCTGCAGAGGCTGCACTAGTACTGATTAATGACTGGTGCTGGGGTTTAAGTAGTGAGCTTTCAGATCAGAGTGAGTTCTTTTAGGTTTAAACCAACTGGATTTCAGCATTGAACCTGGCAACACAAATGAGAGACTCACATGGGGTTCATTCTGTTTTATGACTGGATAATCGTCACCCAATTACAACATAAACAACTTGGCCAACGTGTTTATTGTCTTTATAATTAAGAATAAATCATTATGAACATGTCTATCTTGTATCATGTTTATGAAATTTATAATCAATTGTACTGTTCCTGTTCCTATTTTTGCTCAGTTACATAAAATAAAATGCATTTGGAATAAAAGCCAAGCTAACTACATTTGTGGTCATGCCATGTTTAGTGCAGTTTTTGTGCAAATATATAATGACGCTCTAAACACACCCAAACAGCATATAAGAGTAGAAGGGGAGGGCTTGATGACCACATTAACTACAATATGATCCGATTTTGCTCAGGCCAGAAACCTCCAATAGCATTACCACTCCCATATTGGCGGGTATCACTGCAGTATATTGTTGTAAAGGAGTGAGGATCGGGCTGCACTCGTATAACCAGGCGTCAGATCCCACTGATTAATGCCTTTAATAATGCCAAGAGCACACTGAGGGGAAGAATAAAAGCGCTCCCCGGGACATGCAGTCGAATAAATTAAACACACCCCATGTCCAAGGCCATCAAGCAAACTGCCAACAAGCTTTAATAAGCAACTGAATTATACAGACCCCTGGACCGGCCCGGGTGGTGTCATCAGTGAAAAATTGGTTAGATAATAGCATTTCACCTGTTTGGCCCGCGACAAACATGCAATCATGACTCTCATCATTTATGTGCTTCTGTGCATCATGTGGATTATTCTATAGCTTAGTGGATTAATAGCCTATATAACACTTGCTTTTTACATATTGTGGCATTGTATTCAAAAACATACCAGAGTTGTTTTTGTTCTTTCACACATGTCTCCGTAATCCTGCGTATTTGGTGCCTTTCCCTCACCATGAAGATAATCCATCCTCTTGTTTTTCAAAATCTATATGCTTTCAGTATATTCAAATTACCTCCAATGCACAGTTAAGCATTTTTAATGATAAAGTTATTTTTAACTTCATACAAAATACTTAAGTTTTCAATTCACCAGCAGATGCAGTCCTGGCGCCCTCTGCTGGCATTTTATATAAACAAATTTCATTCCAACTATGAAATTTTAAGACATACTACAGAAAAATAACAAATAGCTAAGGTGTCCAATGAATGCCCAATGAAAAATATTTATAATGATTCAGGTTAATTGTTTAACAAAAAACTGATGTAATAAGGATAAAACTAACATGGGGTCAAACCTGGTTTAATTCAACAGCAGTATCTAAACCGTAACTAATGTAGGACTAAATCAGGACAGCTACTGGATTAAAAGCTAACTAAACTGTGGAAACTACATAGTAATTACCCCTGAACTAGAGGCACACTTGCTCTCTCCCTGTGAATCATCACTTCACTCTTGAAACATGGCATTTATTGGTGTTTAGTTCAACAAGCTGAGCTCCCTCTGAAGTCCTCTGGCCCTCCTCTTTTACAGCTCACTATCTCTCCTCTACACGCGCAGAGTAAACAGTATGTCAGAAATGTAGCAGCCCCAGGCCTCTAGAGAGCTCCACTCAGCGGGGTGTGAGAGACAGGGCAGAGGCGAGAAAGGATGGGGAAGAAGTGAAGCTCGGGAGGGCACTTGTCAAAACAATATGGAAACCCCCGCTATGCTCCTCCAAGAGTCGGGCCGTAAAGAGGTTACTCTGAGTTGGATGAAAGCCGAAAAATGAACTGTGGTCGGCGGAGATGGTATTAAGGCTGCTGTCTGAGGGAAAATCTATCAAAGTGACAGGATACAGTGGACCAAATTTTACCTTTGGAATGACTTTATATTTTTGCAGTGAGGAGAATATGTAATGTGCGATGTTGACTGCCGTGATATCAATGTCATTTGCAGTAGTGTTGTCACGCTATTAAAATTTCAACCTCGATTTCAATACTAAGGAATAGACTCGATACTCAGTACCGATTGCGGTAGTATGACGATACTCCCAGATGGGGGCAAGAGAGGTTTTTCCCATTGATAACATTGTACTTTCTGTTGAAATATCTTAAAAGTAAATTCACAAATGTCGAACCTGACCATGAGTGACTAGACCCAAGAACTCACTGTATTACAACAGAAATCGGTATTTTAACAACATGAATTTTAGCTGCCCCCATCTGTATTAAATAATATTGGACTATAGAGTGTTGTGATGTCATCTGAAACCCACCAGTACTTGCTCTGATACAGCTCAAGATCATTCTGAAGCTATTCAGGAAAGGTTCATTTCTGGGCTGTGAATGTGACTTTTTTAGTATCTGCTCAAATCTAGTTTCAATACTCGTTTTGGTATTGATTCATATCTGATTTTCAATACTTTTGACTTAATCAGTGCTGATGCTCGTGTTAAGTCAAGAAGAAACGTATCACTTTTTGGACTAGACAGCTCAAAATACAACAATAGGTAAAATTTTGAGTATTTCATTTCATAATGCTTTGAATAAACTGCCTCATAATTGCAACAAACCTTTTTCTCTTGCAGTGTATCCAAAATTGCTCATAATGTTTTCAGACTATTACAGAATTCCACAGCTAAAGTTTGAACTATTTAAAACTAAACCATTAGAATAGCTGGAAAATCTTTTGAGAGCCCTCTTCAATGGCTCTTGTGTGTCTAAAATATTGAAATAGTATTGTACTGCCGCATGTGCTCTGTTGTTGAGTGAATAAAAAGTACTTCAGATTCGAGTCAGCCAAGCACTTGTTGCGTTTGAATACTTGTATTGATAAAATGAGATGTTTTCTGCACTATAACAGGTTTAGACTTTGTGAAAATACAAAGGCATCAAAAGTATCTTGTGTGTTTGTCTTTGCGATGACCTCTTTAAGCAGCAGCAGAGAAACCCATGGGGCGCTTTAGAGAGAACTGCATTTTGCACAAGTGTTCCCGGACATAATGCCACAGTGGATCCTGCAGGTCCTCCATATACAGAACTGTCATCCACTTTGTGTGTCCTGACTCTCCTGCGATCACTGAATATTCATGCAGTTATTTAAAGCAGTGCAGGTTTTTCATTTGGTTTAGAGGACTACTTCAAACTCTAGATATTTCAGTACACATCCTTGTTTTTGCCAGCTACCACCTATGTCCAGTTTTGTTTGGTATTAAAAATATATATATTATCTTGTCATGGCTTGCAAATTAATGCTGGTTTGATCTTTGAAAGAAATGGCTTACAAAACTGTGTCAAATAATAAAGTTAAGGGTTTGATCCTTGCTGCCTTAAATGCTGTAAACCATGGCTGTCCCTGGGCAAGACGCTGTAATGTCCTTGGTATGTTTGTGAATGTGAGTGAAGGTACTGGTAGATAGCTCCAAACTAAAGAGTAAAAAAACACTAATTAGGTCTTATTCAAATATCAAAATCCTATGCTGGCATTTGAAATCTCATTTATTCATAATTTGTCTTTGTTTTGTCAGGTCTTCCGCAGAAAAGCCGTGGAGCTGGGAGAGAAGCTGCTGCCGGCCTTTAAGACGCCCACTGGTATCCCCTGGGCCCTGCTTAACCTGAAGAGGTAGGTCCTTCACCCGCCCACTCTGTGTCTGCCTCCATCAGAGAAATGCTCTTCTACTGTACCAATGCTCAGAGCCAAAAAACACTCACTCTCACAAAATAGGAACTGCTCAATATAAATGTAATGTGTACTTCTATTGCCAGTTGTATTATCTCTATTCCAAATCTCTTACGTAACACAACGCTGCGGTCTTCTTTGTAATGCCTTTTGAATTTGTGTATCTCTAAACATAAACGTCAAATAATCTTCCAAAATATGGGATAACAAAAGAATAATTTAGTTAGACATTTACTCAGCATTTATCCCTGAACTGGGCGACCCCTGGTTCAAGTTTGAATCTGGCCGCACAAAGTCTTGGCTATATTCATGTTAATTCAAATAATTGTGTTAGCTATCTTAATTTACACATACCTTTTACTATAATGTTTTCAAAGACCATGACCACATACTGACCTCCTTGTTGAAGCATTTCATAAAGTTTATATAACCTTTATGTGCCCAGGTAAGCCATTAAGAACAGCGACTGCAAAAATGTTTAGAATAATAATAGGAATGCATTGGATTTATCTAGTGCCTTTCAAGACACTCAAAGCCCTTTACTTTGCATTTTTCATTTACTCTATACTTGGGGTTGGTAAGATACTGGTGCTGCCCCAGCTGTTCTGGGGCAGACTGATGAAAGCGAGGCTGCTAATCTGCACCATCGACCCCTCCGACCGCCATCGACACTCAAGCACACACCGCATTCAGACTTTGCCTGAGGACAGCTGCTGGCACTGTGGCACCTGTCATTTCCAGCGGCCTCCCAACCAAGTACTAATCAAGCCCAACCTAGCTTAGCTTCTGAGATCTGATGGGATCAGGCACTGAGAAGCCGGTATGGCCACATGCTTATAAGTAATGCTATATCATTTAGTAAAAAGTATCATTTACTCAGCCTTACTTATCACCTTACTTATCACATCTGAAACACCTCTGTCGTGTTTGCATGCAGACTTCAGTGTCTCATTTGCGAGCCCACTCCAGAGGCTGTCTGTAAAACTGCACCAAACTAAACTTTTGAGTGCTGTGACAGGGTGAGAGGGCACAGGCGCTCTTATTATTACACTGTGTCTCTGTGACAGCTCTGTCCCAATAGTGTCCCACTGCTTTACAAAACAGCCTCGCTCCTGAACTGCCCCCAATACAAACCACTTTAGATCTTTATTATGACCAGCCACTACATTGAATAATAATTGAGCTGGATCCTAGAAATTATACAAATTTATGTAGTTTATAGCTGTTAGATCTAATCCAACTTTATTAGAAACTTGATTGGTTATTAATACTTTGAAGACATTTTGCCCTCTAAACCTCCTGAGCCTACAAGTCTACAACTTTATTTTTTAAAAAGTTATTAGTTTGCCATACACACTACATTCAACATTCTGCTATAACTTATTTGAAAAGTACTTTACAAAATTTAACAATGTGCTTACATGTAAATATGAGAGATTGTAACATGAGTACATTTCTGACGGGTTCATGTCAAAGGTCAACAGGGTCAGCAACAGTTATCCAAATACTCAATGCACATTCAAGCGTATCGTTGTCTAGACAATGTAGAATATATAGTTCAATTATCATAAGTTATCTTACAAATTCAAAATTCCATATGACAATTAGTTTATTCTAAAATTATACTTTTTTCTGTCTAACATTTGTTTGAACTTTGAAATATAAAATGTTTGATTTGTATTATACGAATGTTAGTTTTATGTCTTTACACTTTCATAATCGCTCTCATGTTTAATCACAGTATAAAACTTGTCGCTGCTGTAAAAATACTGTGGGTATAGTATTAATCCATAGAAACAGAAGGGCTTTGTGTAATGGATGGCGCCCCCTGCGATGCGCCCCAGTCACCCTGTCACTCACACGTCATGGTTCCCAGCAAGAATCGCTTTAATTTTATTTCTATCCGTGCATCCCCAGAGAGAGACAGCCCTCCTCTGTTTGTCAGCCGGTAATTAAAAGGCGGCTTGTCAGGACGATAAACGCGCCGTAACAAATTAATTTTCGTTCTCGTTGGAATGGGTGAGCAGACCTGGCCCCAGCTGTCACTCTCAAGGGGGTAGGTATGGAAGAAGTGCCCATAGGGAGAGTCTTCTGCGGGGTGTTACCTGCACCTCCACGAGAGCACCCGCCAGGTTGTCCCGCAGGGGCCGCAGCAGATTGGAGGCCATGATGACTTTATCTGCTTGAGTGAGCGGTGATAGCCCGCTGCTAACTCACACGTCACAGCCCTGTACACACGCTGAGCGCTGCAAATGAAGATCCAACGTACAGCTGATTTAGACTGGGTTCTCGTATAGCACACAGATGAGTCTATAAGGAGGCTAGGATTGACTTGTATGAGGTGGTCTTTTTGATGCTGTAGTGGACAGAATGTGAATAGGTTATATTTACACTTGCATCATTTAGTAGTAGTGACGTTGGATTGGTTTCAAATTTGGTCACTTGAACTTTCCTTGAAAAAGCAGTTTTTAAAGATAAAATTTGGTGAGACAAATCAAAATAGTAAATTTTGTAATCTTAGAAACAAGTTGGTGTAATCCCTCATTCGCCCAGGAGCGTTCCATGGTAGAAAGGGTTCCAGAGATCGTCATCTGGACACTGTTTTTGAAATTGAAACTGCCAGCTTCCATCTGTAAGTCGTTTTCAATCTGAAGGTACTGGTCTGAGAAGCTAGAATTTTATACTGCCCTGAGTTTCAATTGTCCAGATGACTACCTTTTTCTGTTATTGCAGAGTAATATGTAAAACTGTAGAAATCAAAGAAAATTGGTCAGACTTTATTGGGACTCTAACCCTCTTGCCCTATACTTGCACCATATTCATTTGTGACGTCTCCTACAGAGTGACCTGCTTTGAGTGTTAACCACCGCTAACAGTTTCTCCACAACCTTGACCCAGATGACTGCAGAATAACTAAGACATGCTTGGCCCAATTAGTCCTCCCCCAGTTCTTCTTGTCTGTCCTCCGAGTTACTTTGTTCCTCCTACATTCTTGCCCTCGTCCATCTATCTCGACTGGACTGACCCAGTATCTTGTTCAGGACATCCACTTCAGTCCTATTCCCGTACACGTTTACTTTAGTTTAGCCCATAGCTATCTGCGAAACCAATGGGGAGCCTCGGAAACAGGGACACAATTTCGCTCAAAAAATAGTTTTTACAAGAAGATAAGTTTGGTCAATATAGAGTTTTTACCAGTGCAAGACAAAGATAAGTTCTTATTCGTGGCTATGTAGGGGATTTTTCGCTTGGGTTTTCATAATGATTACTATAGATTTTCTTCAGTCTTCTCAGCTAGACTTTATGGTCTGTATGACATTTTGATCATAGCCTTAGTTTTGATGTCCAGTTTTGTGGATGATGGTTATTGGCAGCGGGGCCCTAAACCAGTCGCAGTGTGTGCTCACAGCTGTGCACAGAGCCATTGATTGACACAAACTGAGCGGAAAATGCTGCTAAGATTCAATTGATTTGTCCCATCGATCTCTGCTTCGGACTGGGGACACACCAACGCCAATACGATGTTGTGAATGAACGGACCGAAACACGGCATTTTATGTTCGAAACAACCCTTTAGTTCAGTAAGCTAGTTTGTGTTAGCCTTTACATAGCAGTTCATCTGGTTTGCCTGGTGCATCCTTTAGCTTTTCTATTAACATTCAGGTTGATAACGCTCTTAAATCACCCCCAACACACTTCGCACTGACTGCCTTTAATGGGATAGGCCTCTGTGTCTGTGCGAGCGATTTGCTTTTAAGATGCTGGTCACCGCACCGTTCAAATGTATTTTCATCTCGTCTCCCCATGTGACACTTTACCCACAATGCACCGGGACCAGGGTTGGTTGGAATCACAATAGGTCATAATTGGATACAGGTTACAAATGAGGAAATGTTCAAGGGAGATCAGAAGAAGCAGGTCAGATAGAGGTCTGGGTATGTGCAAAATGCTAAGCTAAAAAGGCTGACAGGAATCCGACATTTTGTTGGCATCAATATTGCTTTTTCTTCAATAATCGTCTATGGTAAATTTGTTTTCAGTTTCTTGTTTAATTAAAGTAATTTTCTTAAGAAAGATGGAACAGGGGGTTAAGCTTTCAACCAACAACCACAGGATATGCAGTTCAAACCTTACTTCAGTGCCTGCTTTATCTGGACAAGATACACAAGATACATAAGTTACTGTATTTGATGTAAGATCACTTTCAGTTTAATACTTTATTTTCTTTTTTGTTAGAGCATAAACACTGCATAACAATGATGAAAAGTGGCATAATAAATTAGCCAAAATCCTATCCCATAAATCTTACATAATTAGGCATTATGTCAGCGTGCTATTAATTCTGTTCTATTAGAATACTTAAAATCATAGGTTACTTCAGACTACGTGGTATAATCCATAAAAATGTTGTTGTCATCACTTAGCGTGCCTTCATCTTGCGTACAGTAGCCTATTGTTCCAGCTGCTCCTCTTTAAAGCTCATAAACCTGTTCCAAGTCTGCACTTTATTCCCAATTAGCAGTAAAGTAGAAACACGTGTTGTTCTTTAACTCTGTGGAGGAGCTCTGATCTCCGCTGGCTCTGAGGTCCTCTCTGAGTGTGAGTGACAGCAGCAGCAGCTGTTGTGGGTTTGCTGTCCTAAACCTCATTATTGTGATAAGATGTTGCTGGTTCGGTGGGTTTTTCCTCTGTGCACCGACTTATGCATAATCGCCTTTCAGAGGACAAGCAGCTAGGATTATTTTCCAAAAGTACTTCTTCTGTGAGTTAGTATTAGTATCACGACATATGCAGATGTAAATATTTGTATTTAATGTACTACGCATTCATCTTTCATGTAAATTATGTAAAAATAGATCATATGGATTTGGATGACAATTTTGGATATATCAATGTTAAATTTACTGTTTCCCAAAGAATTAACAGGTGACAGACAACTGAAATATGAACTGCAAGGTTAGAACTTTATAAGACATTACATTACGAAAATAATTGCATCCTTTGCAAATGAGTTATTGCAACTATTGAAAATAGGTGTGAAAGCACCAATTAAGAGTTGAATGAATATTCTAAGTAAGACACAGGCACAGTGCACACTTAGTGTAGCTCAGTAGACCTAGCCTACATACAGAAACTGTAAACAGTAGCTGTTTCCAGTTTCCTGTTTCAGTGTAGTGAGCTCCTCCCTCAGTTTCCTGTTTCGGGTAGTGAGCTCCTCCCTTCAGATAGATGTAAGGCAGTGTCCACCAGTGATCTGACCACAACTGAAGAAGAGCCGCGAAACGTCTTCACTCCTACAACTTTTTGTCCAGTTGACAGATTTAACTTTTGGCTTTTACTATTCAAAATACAGTTTTGACTTGGATTAAATACCCATTGTAATGGTCCAAACCCCGTATAAACAAGGAGGATTTAAGAACAGCATCAGACATACAAAACCTGCTCCAATTTCAAACAGTTGCTTGCTACGACACAACTGATTTTTAATGGCAACTCGAGATGAGAAGCTAAAGAAACAACAACAACTAAAAGATGTGTCCTTTTTTAGACCTAGATTGGGCTAAATTAGTATCTGGACAAAAGTAGACTCTCCCTAGATTCAAGTGAGTGATTAAAGGTAGAGCATTGGACATAAAATGTACTTGAATTTCAAACATTTGCTTGCAAGGACATTGCTGACTTTTTCTGGCAACTCTAGATGAGAAAACCTAAAGAAATAAACAAAAATAACTAGCATCTGTTTTAGACCTAGACTGAGCTAAATTAGTAGCTGGACAAAAGTAGACCATAGATTAAAGTGCTCTGTATGTTCGTCTGGCTTCATGCTCTGTTTAGGAGAACGACAGTGTGCCAGTCCGGATATGCTCCCTTAAACGCACCCTGCACAGCTCCTCGGCAGCAGTATCCCCGGGCACTGAAACCCAGGCATGATTTAAAGCCTCTAATTAAGTTGCTAACTGTGAATCTATGGCAATTCACATTTTCTGTGCCCCCTCAAGCTGCAGAAGTACCATAGATTTTAAGACGAGAGGGAAGACGAGCGGCACAGGAAAGAATGTCTTGGATCAGGGATATCAAATAGTGCTGCTGGTATTGGTGTGGAAGCTAATAACTGATTTAGCTGGTCTAAACAAAATTTGTAGAAAGCTAAATATTTTCTGTAATAGTTTCGGTTTGAATGATGAAATAAGTCAAAAGTAACTGGATAAAATAAAAGCTTTAGAAATTGAAAAACAAATTGCACTCAGAAATAGAATCTGCTGTGTTGAATGAAAAGCCCTATAGTGAAAATTAGGATCGAATCAAAATCACAATTTGAATTATTACAATTAGCAAATCGCAAAGGCTGCAATTTTTCAAGTTCAATCATTTTTTCCACAAACCACAAAATACCCTGTTTCAATCTGCAGAAAAAGGTTAACCCTGTAGTTTATATCTGTACAAACATGTTCTGAAATGTTATTCTTTCTCAGTTCATATCAATTCTTCTGGTAGTTTAAAATGTGAACTTTGAACACAGTCCTATTATTGAAATAGAAAAATCTAGTCACAATCGCAACTCTTGTCAGAAAAATCGCAATTCGATATTTTTCTCAAATCGTTCCGCCCTAGTGAAAATGTCCTAAGTATTAAACTCTAAGGTTGAGGTTTTGCTGTTACACGAATAGCCAGAGGTTTGCCCACAGCTGCCTGAGAGCTCTTCTATAATGGGACGCCTGGACAAAGGACAAAACGGACAGAACAAAGAGAGAAAAGAGGACTTGAAATGTCCCGTAATGTGTGAACCTGATCATTCACTCTGGCATCAGCGTCGGTGGCCCACATTTTTCTGGGTCAAATCTTTGGCGCTGTCACATTCAGGCCGTGGTTTAGGGTTCTGAGACAAACAGCAGTGAAGGGTGGAAACGGAGCAATTAGGATTAATGTCTCAATTCAAAAAAGTAGTTCTGAAGATTAATTTAATACTGCAGGGATTATATACAGACGATGTGGTGGGGGGTTATGTTAGACCATCCATGGATTTCAGAGTGATGAAAATCTACCACCATATATCTTTTGAATGGGCAAAGGTCCTCAAAATGTCACGTATAAACAGGAATCTGAAACCAGTGGGTGGGCAGTATGGCCATATATTTTTTTTAAAGCCTACATTGCAGTGTCAATTTGATCAATTCTTGTAGCTATTTTCAAGCTTACTCAAGCTACATGTGCTTTTTCCGAGGGTTCACACTTCACTGTGATTGGTTAAATGGACCTGTCACTCACTCACCTTGATGAATATTAACTAGACCAGGGGTCGGCAACCCGCGGCTCTGGAGCCGCATGCGGCTCTTTCATCCTTATACTAAGGCTCCACGTGGCTTGGGAAAATAAATTATAAGTATTTAATTAAACTGTATTTTATTTGTGTTAGTTATTTTTTTTATTGTAGCTTAAATTGGAAGATTATTGTGATCTTGAAATATTAAAATAAAAGTATATTTTATTATTTTTCGTTGCTCAAAATAAATGTCACACTCGCGGAAGCCGGTTTACCTGTCAAAACAAAACAAACACCGCTCACGCCTCACAGACAACAACTTACAGTCCTGCATAAAGATGAAAGTGACTTCGTACAGTCTCGACAGACGCAGACGCTGTGCGCAGAG